>OZ023266.1:136486007-136702200 GCA_964006375.1 Tillus elongatus | reverse complement strand
AGAGATAGGTAATCAAAGAATTACTAATTTTAGTGATAGCAGGGAGTACTTAGGGGAAAATGTATTCTTATTTAGTAAGTTGGAATCTAATTTATTAGCACCCCTCTTACTAGACTGCATACCACATCCCAAAAGAACTTGAAGCAATGATAATAGATAAAATATCTATATATAACATATATCTATGACCAATAAATACGTAACAATATATCAATTGTCTTCGCTTGAACGTCGTAAAAACTGTCAAAACATATAAAAAACATGAATTGGGAACAAATTTTTGTTTCTGGTGGTCTGTCGGTCTGTATGTCTGCTTGAGCCACGTTAACTTTAGAACGAATTGAGATATCGTCTCCAAAATTTGGTGTACAGTTATAACCCAACGAGCTAACGGTTCGGATTGTTCGTGTGTTGACAATTTACTGTTTTTCATTAAAACTTTGGTAATATAACGTTTTAGGTTTTTTTTTTATTAGAAAACGCTCAATTTCATCAAATACCTGGTACCTTTTTCCATGGCCTACTGTAGCTCAAGTTCGCGACAACGGCAAGGTTCTATCTTTACTTACCACTGAGATGCCCAGCAATATCTAACCCCTTTATAATCAACCGGACTTCAATTTTGTATCACTGTACCCGTAAACTTCTGAAACGATAAAAGACTGAGGTCGGACACTGTGGCTGAAAACTAAGACAAAAAGCAGAATCACCACAAAACTAACAATGGGCAAAATTATCATATTTATATACATAAACTATACACTACAAATTATGTAATCCCGTGATGCAATACCGGATGGTGATGCAATACCGGATAATAAAATACCGGATGATGCAACGCAGTATGATGCAAGATCGTATGATGCAATATCAGATGCCTCAGTACCGGATGATGTAACACCGAATGACGTAACACCGGGTAATTCAAGGTCTATTGTTGTGTCAGTGGATATGCCCAACCGGTTGTGTCTATGTTGAAAGCAACCATGAATTATTTCGTGCTATTTCAAAACTTGCTGAATTGACCGAACTCATGTCTGAATTCATCAATTTCTATGGACTCACCTTGCGGATCTATAAACTTTCTAAAGCATCTAACTTGTAATAATACGTAGTTGCCTTCAACGGCTTAAGATTACTATCGCCTATCTTATGTCCCGAGACAATCAAATGTGGAGCAACGCTAGATTTTTCTGCTCTATTGAATCTGAAATGAGCTATGTGCTTTATCTTCACTTCACTACAAATATACCTTGCATGTATGGTGTACCGAATTCATAATTCTGGGAACCGATACCGGAGACTATTGCTCTCATTTCCTTCTCCGGCTTGTACCTTCGGACCAATACATGCAAGGTACAACTGTAGTGAAGTAAAATTAACGCAGATAGTTCATTTCAGATTCAATAGCGTAGAAAAATTTTGCTTTGCCCAACATATGATTGAGTCGGGACATAAGGTAGGCAATAGTAATCTTAAGTTGTTGAAGGCAACCACGGATTATCGCAAGTTAGATGTTTTGGAAATTTTGGAAATCAGCAAGGTGAATTCACAGATTTTGATGGCTTCAGGCATGGGTCCAGTCAATTTAGCACTTTTTGAAATACGCACGAAATCGAAACATCGACACAACGGGTGGGCGTATCAACTGACACAACAATAGTGCTTCAATTACGTCACGCAGTGTTACGACATCTGATGTTACATCATCCGGTACTGAGGCACTTGATATTGCATCGGACGGTGTTGCATCGTCCGGTATTTCCTCATGCGGTATTGCATCACCCGGTAGTGCGGCATCATCCGGTATTGCATCATCGGGATTACATCATTTTTAGTGTATAGTTTGGATATATAAGTAGGATAATTATGCCAATACAGTTACTAAGTGAGTGGTGAGCGTGTCGCCACCTAGTTGCGGAACCAAGTAGTATGTTGCCACGCCAGCTCCAAATAACACAAAGTGTTACTACTTGGTTCCGCAACTAGGTGGCGACACGCTCACCACTCACTCAGTGTTGAAAGACTAGCCACTTTAGCCGTATGACTTTATAGGTGTATTTTCGCTACTATTAGTATGTCGTACTGACGAGCTCTAATGAGAACGAAACCGGTCTACAGTTCTAATTGTTGTGAGAATGCATCTAGCCTTACATACACTGTCTCTATATTATGGTAGAAATGGGCCAGGGCTGGCAATTGATTAAATTGTTAGTTAGTTGTATGCAGTAAAAATGTGCGAATGGCAACAAGCCGCAGCCATGTCATCCTTCAAAATACAATACAATACAAGTTGTATGCAGTCTCTATTTGTTAACACTTTGTGTTATTTGGAGCTGGCGTGACAATATACTACTTGGTTTCGCAACTAGGTGGCGACACGCTCACCACTCACTTAGTGTTAAAAGGCTTGCTACTTTAGCCGTATTACTTTATAGGTTTATTTTCGCTGCTATTAGTATGCCGTACTAACGAGCTCTAATGAGAGCGAAACTGGTCTACGGTTCTAATTGCTGTGAGAATGCATCTAGCCTTCCAATACAGTTAGTTTAGCGACAGCTACTGATGAAGAGAACTTCGTTGTTGAAATACTTATCTAGCGCATAACTCTCTGTTAGTATTTTTGTGGTTTTTGGGGTGACTCTGCTTTTTGTTTCTGAAACTATATCTTACTCGATTTTTAACGATTGAGATATTATTTTCGGACAAATCTAATGTTTCCGAAGATGCTATAGTGACCTCCCACAATAATAACGTTTGATATGATGAAGACTCCCATTCTATAAAATCCAATTTTAACATCAATTTTCTTTGAATAAATTGGTGGGTATGATTCAAAAGTTTCTGGACCTTACTTCTTACCAAAAATAAGTGTCTCATACAGACATTTTCTTGAAAACTTGTAGATATTCCCCACAGACTGGGAGAAACTATCTGGTTTACGCATAATGGACATTCTCCACATTTCAAGTTGGCTGCTCGTTAATTTTTGAATGAAAGATTCGGTAATAACATGATTGAACGAAACGCTCAAGAACTAGGTCAACCCTGTCCATCCATATCACTAGATATGAACCCTATTGATTTTGTTGTTATATGTATATATGTATATATATATATATATATATATATATATATATATATATATATATATATATATATATATATATATATATATATATATATATATATATATTATATTTATATTTATTTATTTATTTATTTATTTATTTAGTTACCCAAATTTATTATGTTTATACTATACGCATATATTTGTTGCGATAGAAACTAAATATTTAAATAATTATGCATTGTTTATTTTCAAGTACCTTAATGTTTCAGCATACTCTTGTCATGGCAGATGGGAGGAGAACGGTACCAACTACTTAATAACCACACCGTTGAGTCGAGCAGCTCATGGTGCTCGCAGATATTGCTTCATCTACAAAGAGTCTGGCCCAGAATTGGTGCTCTTCTCAACAGCGGCGGACAATTGTGACCGCCTTTTAAGGCCAGGCATTACCGGTGAACTGGTATTTAATGTCACCAGTACTGGTAAGCAATCATTATTTATAACACAAAAGTCATTTTATATAAATTATAAGGCGACAAAACAGCTTTTTTCCCGTACCATGAAAGACTCAATAAAATTCACTCTATTTTAGAAGATTGTTTATGCTAACCTTATAGACAGGACTTTATATATATATATATATATATATATATATATATATATATATATATATATATATATATATATATATATATATATATATATATATTTGCTATAAAAAATTGCATAGCCTGCAAAAAACTTAATATAATAAAACTTATCATAGCCAGACGAAATACAAACAACAAAATCACCCAATAGATCCACGGCCACGTAGACAGGTAAAACACACACAATACTGTCAACAGTTTCAAAACGTCCATTTCCACAATGAAGAAACACACAGATCAAAGCACAGGCAACTGGCCACACATAGGAGGAACTACACTTCCAGGGCCTGAGAGTCACAGTTTAGGTATTCGTGCGTGTTATAAAAATAATGTCTTAAAAGTATGTTTTTTTACCGACCCAATAATAGCCCTACACACCCCGGTAGTTTATTATATAGCTTTACACATACACTGCGATCGTCGAGCCGAGATTCCTTGATGGAGCTGTGGTCTGGTGAAGTGGTGTGAATTAAACTGCTACCTGGAAGCTGGCCAAACTTCAAAGGCTGCCAAGTCTTGAGTATTACCAGCGCTATCAAGACGCCACCCTCAGCCGAGCTAGAGGTCTCGCTGATACTGCCGCCGCTTCACATATGTATCAGAAAGGAGGCTATGGCGTCGTATCTCAGAATGTGAGACTCTGGACACTGGTGCATAGAGTGGGGCAGATCACGCAATGGTTGCCAAAGATGTGGAAAGGAAATTCCGATTTCCACTATCAAGGTACGAAATGCAGAAGACTATATTAGGCTGACTAAGACATATAGAATGAGGTTGTTTTTCAGCCTTCTAGCCTGGTCTGTTTCAGCGACGGATCACGGACGTAGGAGCAGCAAACCTCCCGGGCAAGATTATACATCGATTGCCTGGGGGTGCGCGAGAGTTACACTCTGGGCGCATTTACCACGGCATTCTAAACGGAGGTGTACGCTACTCTGTATGTAGCTAATCGACAGGATATGAGGATGAGCCCTGAGAAATGTGTATACATTTGCTCAGATGGTCAGTCCGGGCAGTCTCGTGCCCAGAATTAGGTCAACGCTGGTTTAGGAGTGCGCTGTCGCTCTTACGGGACTATCAAGGACAGAGAAGCTACAACTTTTGTGGGTTCCGAGACACTGTGGCGTCGCGAAGAATGAAGTGGCGAATGACCTCGCTTGGCTTGGTTCCCGGCGGACCTTCTGTGGCCCGGAGCCTGCTATAGACATAAGAAGCAAGGTGATCCCCGACGCCCTGGACAAATGTACTGAGGAGGCCATGGAGAAGCACTGGAGGTCGGTCGATGGCTGTAGGCAGGCGAGGGATTTTGTGTGAAGGCCGCACAGGAACAACACTGTCTGGCTTCTTGGTAGGAGTCGTTCTGCGCTTCGGCTCATCATTGGAATGCTGACGGCCCACTGTGCTCTCAGAACACACCTTATATTGATAGGTGTCGAAAGGGATCCTATCTGCCAGGAATGCGGCGATACTGAAAAAGCGTCTTACCACACCTGTGTGAATGTGGGGCTTTTGGGAGTCTTCGAACAAAATTGTTCGGTTCGAGTAATCTGCAAAGGAGCCAGGTAAGTTCCGTCCAATGGAAGACCGTCATGGCCTTTATTTCGAGGTCGAAGAGGTTTGGTGACGGAACCGAGGAGGGGAAGAGCATGGTTGCTGGGTTGCCGGGGTTGGCAAAAAGGGCCCGATGAAGCCTACTTGCCTGGAACAGCCAAATCGAATGAATTCGGCATCTAAGTTATTCTGCATATTTAAACACGTCAATCTTATATAAAAAATTGATATCTTGCAACGTGAAAACTTCACTCCTACGAGCATTCAGCCCCCTTCGAGTAATAGTTGCAACCCCCAAATTTTTAAGTACGAACTAGAGAGTTGTGATACCTTATTTAAAAGATCCCTTCATCCTCTATTCAAAAATTCTATGCTTTCAAAAAATATTGCAAAAATTAACAGTAAAAATAAAATAAATTCATCGAACTTTTTTAAAAGACACTAAAAATTAATAACTAATTGCTTTTCATTTTTGATAAGGATAAAAAATAAAAAAAAACTCTGGACGCAGCAAGTGCGTTATGGTAGTGAATTTTCATAAAAATGTTATTAATTGCAAATATGTGTGTTTCCTTTTTAAGAAAGCAGGCATCAATTTTGGTTACCAGTATAACCTATATAGTAAAAACAATGTGCCATGTTTCATAAAAATAACTTTATTGTGTGAAAATGTACAAAAATTTCCAAAAGTAAACTTAAAGTGTTCCCGGAAAAACTCGTTTCTTGGTCAACCTTATAGGTTAATAGCAAATTGAGCTATTCAAATTTGAAGCATTTAATGAAAATTCGCTACCATAACGCACTTGCTGCGTCACGAATTTCTTTTCTTACAAACATGCATCGCTGAAATATTCAAAAATGCAATAACATAAGGCGTGTTTGATTAAAAAAAAAGAAGAAAATTTGTATCACCAACGACTTATGGGCCATCCTGTGATTGTAGAAATATTTTTTTAAGATGTAGCTCAAGACACCCTATAATTAATATATACAAATTTTCTTCATATCTTGTATAATAACGGATATATTGAGCTTTATTGATTTTTTACGAAAATTCGACAAAAATTATATACCATTATTAATCGCAACTTTGACGTTTTGAGGAAAACCCCAATTTATTTTTCTTTAAATGCCTATAACTTTTTTGTCTTTTGACCTACATAGCTAAATTTTGGTAGGTGGCTTACCTATAAGGATATTAACTAGCTTACCAAATTTGGTTGCCCTTACTTTGTTAATTCCGGAGATATAAATTTTTTTCGAAAGAAAACACAAAATTTTCCGGGAAAACCTGGGCAGATTTTCCTGGCTAACGAACTTATCCAAGCCATTTGCAAAAGGAATTTTTCCACCAAATTTAGTCAAAATCGGCCTATTATTTTTTGAGTTATCGGTGTGATACATATATATATATATATATATATATATATATATATATATATATATATATATATATATATATATATATATAATATATATATATATATATATATATATATATATATATATATACATATATATATATATATATATATATATAAATATATATATATATATATATATATATATATATATATATATATATATATATATATATATATATATATATATATATATATATATATATATATATATATATATATATATATATATATATATATATATATATATATATAAACATATAAAAATTGAAACGGACCCCGGATATGTGTTCTAGGGGGCCTAGTTCGCGGTCATTTGAAGAAATTTTTTCAAAATTCAAAAGTCGGGATCTCCTCATTAGTGAATTTTTTTTAAGAAAATTCACTAAAAGACCTTAAACTGAATATAGTATATGTTCAAAATGCTTGCCTTGAACGCAGTGCAGTAAGTGGTGGACGTGCCGCCACCTAGTTGCGGAACCAAGTAGTATGCTGTCACGCCAGCTCCAAATAACACAAAGTGTAAAAAAATAGAGACTGGATACAGCTAACTAACAATTCAGAAAATTGTCAGCCCTGGCCCATTTCTACCCCAATATAGGGACAAAGTATGTAAGACTCAATGCATTTTCGCAACAATTAGAACCGTAGACCGGTTTCGCTCTCATTAGAGCTCTTCAGTACGGCATACTAATTGTAGCAAAAATTCATCGAAAATAATACGGCTATCGTATAGCCAGTCTTAAAATACTCAGTAAGTGGTGGACGTGCCGCCACCTAGTTGCGGAACCAAGTAGTATGCTGTCACGCCAGCTCCAAATAACACAAAGGGTAAAAAAATAGAGACTGGATACAGCTAACTAACAATTCAGAAAATTGTCAGCCCTGGCCCATTTCTACCCCAATATAGGGACAAAGTATGTAAGACTTGTTGCGAAAATGCATCGAGTCTCTATTTTTTTACACTTTGTGTTATTTGGAGCTGGCGTGACAGCATACTACTTGGTTCCGCAACTAGGTGGCGGCACGTCCACCACTTACTGAGTATTTTAAGACTGGCTATACGATAGCCGTATTATTTTCGATGAATTTTTGCTGCAATTGGTATGCCGTACTGAAGAGCTCTAATGAGAGCGAAACCGGTATACGGTTCTAATTGTTGCGAAAATGCATCGAGTCTTACTTGCCTTGAACGTCTTAGCAGCTTTAAAATAGTCAATAAAATTGTCAGCTAACGTAAATCAACATTTGAGGCGTGACCGACCCAATCGCAATCGTTATCTTCTTAAGTGCGTTAAATAGCGTGATTTAGTTTTGTACACCATACTTTTTACATATCCCCATAAATTTAATAACGTGTGGTCGTGCTGGTCATTCTACGGAACAATGTTACCTAACTAGACCATGTTTTGTTTTCTGATGAGCGTAGTTTTACACTTCACGACCATGCTAACCGTCAAAATTGTTGTTACTGGTCGAAAGCAAATCAACACCTATTGTACAAAGTAATCCAATAAAATATTATTTTTATTAATTTTATTATTATCATTAATTTTTTTAGTTGGTATTTTGCTTTTTTTTATTTTTTTATTTTCTGAAACAATAACTAAGGTGGTATAATTTTACAATGCTAGGTTTATTTTATCCCCGTTTGCAATCCATATTACACATGTTTTTGTTCGGTTTCTTTAAGGCGCCACTTTTCTCCTTGCAAATGTTTTTATACTTAACTTCAAGTAAAATATTTTTAAAGGGTTACTATACGGGGTCTTCTACGAAACTGCTTCGTTGGACGTTTAGGTAATTAGGGTGACATGTAGCTACGAAAAATGTAGTTGCTTAGGTAACCACCTCTATCCCTTTAGACGATGAAGTCTTCATTCTTCTCACACTTCCGGTTATAATGGAAGTTTTCGTCCAACTTCATTATTTCAAATAGAACAGCCTGAAGATATCTGCATATTTCGACTTAATGCGTCATTTCAGGACGACTGTTATTAGACTTTCCTATACCCAAGATATTTTTTTAAAGATATTTTGATTAAAAAATAGTGCTGCAAATTGAATCATAACTTCCATATAGCTGTGATAATCTACTCTCCTCGCAGTAAGACATTCTCATTAAAAGAATTTAGGGTCCATGACTTCGCCACAAAGAAAATATTCGTACGCCTGTACCCATAAACTTCTGAAACGTTATATTACTCAAGTTTTAAGGAAAAAAATGTCAATTTTCACCAAATCACCTCTCGTTCATCCCTTTACCCAAAAACAGTTCAAAGCGTTCCTTTGTCGGGTGCTACCTGGATACCATATTTTAAAATGATATCTCAATTGTTTCGAAAGTTTTTGCTCCTACTAACAAACAGACGTGCAGCCCGACAGACAGACATACAAAAAAATTAGTTTCAGAATCAATTTTTCTATACGTTTTGAAACTTTTACGCCGTTTCAGCAAAAAAAAATCGAAATTTTTGTCACGAAATGTTCCACCCCCACGCATTCAAACCCTAATTTAATTTTAGCACAGAATACCACAAGTTTGATGAAATTACACGTGTTCTAATAAACAAAGCCTAAAACGTTTTATTACTTATTATTATTATTCAACAAAACAATGTCAATTTCCTCCAAATCATCCCCCATTCATCTCCTACCCCCTGGAGCGATTTTACCCAAAAAACAATCCAAACAGTTAGTTTGTCGGGTGCTAACTGTGCACCAAATTTGAAGACGATGTCTCAATTCGTTCTAAAATTATCCTGGCTACAAACAGACAGACATACAGGCCGACAGACCGACAGAGAGACCAACAGATCGACAGGCACAAAAAATTGTCATTCACAAATCATGTTTTCTATATGTTTTGACACTTTTTAAGATGTTTAAGCGAAAAAAAAAATTGAAAACTTTTGTCGCCGATTCCTACTTCCACATGTATTGACTATGTGGAAGTAAAATAAGGAATGCACTACCATATCTAAAAGTCCGCTTTGTTTAATAATGTCAAAGTCAGAGGAATACTTTTTGCAGAGTAACTAGTTAAGTCCTTGAGCTTACTACTGATATTTACAAAGGCATCTCTCTTTATATAATGTGTTTAATTTTCTTTATAAAAATTCACTGCCTCATCCAAATTTTGGCATCTTCCATAATATCGAAGTTAGAGAACCAGTTGAGCTCTTGAGCTTACAACAAAAACTAGCGATGGTATCTAACCTTATAGAGGATGCTTACAATTGTATGCCGGCTGTCATCATCATAAAGCTTTCATAAGTTTTTTTTGTTTCAAATAAAGCAGCCTCTATATGCTTCCACTATCGCACATAAAATTTGTTTTATCTTCGATTGGCGATATGGTTTTCCATAACTATCTTTATTAGTCTTTCCATTATAAATTATTTTTCTTAACCCTTTGCAGACAGCATTTGGAAATAGTCGTTTATTGTATATGGTTCTTAAGTATATGGTTAGGCAATTAATAAAAACTGATGTGTATTTTTTTCAAATTTTTTATTTAACCATTTCGTTTTCGAAAAAGGTGGTATATCAGACATAGCACCAAGCTGCGGGACTATTTTTTATGTTAATTTTGGAAACAAGACTATTTGTCAGAAAGGCATAATGCGACACCACAAATATCACAAGCTCATCTGGATCTTCTTTGATGGTCTCTGGTACTACACAGACCACATCGTCGAGAATTCCCGTAAACTGTCATATGTAAAGACTGCTCCCATCTCTTCTCAAGTGGTACGACTGGCTTATAATTATTCACATTTTTCTGCTCTCAACTTGGTATTCCTTTCTTTAAAGCTTCACTCCCCACACCTAGTAATCCTCCTACCACTGCTAAACGAAACGCGTTCACATACATGCCACCACTGTCTCCACAGCGCTGCTGAAAAATGATGATGGCGTTTACTGTACTGACATCAATGAAAAGACAGAATATTCGTTGCCCATATTTCGGTTGCAATTTTTCTAAATTTTTGGTCAAGGAACATTCTCCGTTTCACCATTCTTCTCACTACATGGTCAGTTTCAGAATGATTTTCACAATTGGGGGCTAAGGGAACTATTATTTTATTCATCCATTTCATGCAGGATATTCCGTCATCGGTCATTCGCCAGTCAAAATCACCACGCTTCAACTCTTTATCAGCTTTTAAAACGCCCGGAATTCCTTTTCTGCCTTTTCGAATAGTTTCCGTGTCATATATACTGCAACTGCCTTAGTAGTGACATGGATGTGAAATAGTTATCGAAATAAACAAAATAATGTTTTCCAACCAGAGACCTAGTCAAACCCGTAACTAAACGCGGTCCTAAATGTTTCTCCGCAATCTTATTCACTCTTCAAGTATATATTTGGAATTCGTCACTCATTTGCATCCGCTCTGGTCCAAAATTTGTATCCTCACTTTATTGGCCTATTAGGCATATATTGACGGATTGATGAACGCCCTTTGAAACAGATCATAGATTCGTCTATATACACTATTTCGTACACTCTATAGTGAAAAGTGAAGCTATGTAACGATGTGTTCGAAAATGGACGCAACTTATAAAGTTTATCGAAATCCGGATCCCGAGCATTGGCTGAACAACGTTATCATTTAGACGAAAAATCGAATCGAGTGCGGTTTATTACAATTGAAATATAAGAATCATCATCCCTGGTGGCGCTGAGCAGTAATCCTGGTCGCTGGGAAGCCTTTTCACACCCATCAAAATATGAATCGCCAAAAATTTTCTTTCTCACAGTTGTAGGAACAAATGTTTTCCCCCGCTGGGTAGCGTAGAGATTTGTTTGAAAAACAAAATGTTCTATAATTTGTTGACTTACAAGACACCCAAATATATCAACTGGCAATTCAATGTCACCATATATATTAGCGGGCCCAACTTTTTCTGAAGAAGCATCCCCGTGATTACTTGTTTTGGTGACTGGTTGAGGCTTTTCCAGATAAATTTGTCATTGGACACAGGATGTGATAGTAGAAGATCGTTTTCTGAATCTTCATCATCTTCTCAATAAGATGCGTTTTGTGTATGAGCAACTGCAACAGCAATTCTCTCTGTATTCATGGGAGAAATAGCACTTTCCACTTCCTTCTCCTCATCAAATTCGTCAGCAGATTCTCTACCAGAAGGTATTTCCGCCAGGAAAGCGCCAAACTCTTATGGTTTTAACTTTTCCAAGTCACTAAATCGGAACGTTCTCTCTACCAATTATCACAAAATTTTGATGATGGCGTCGTGGTATATTGGAGACTCCAGAAGGTTAAAATGCAACATTTTTATGTAAATATTTATAATTATGGTATAATCGGCTACTAATGCATTATAATAATTCATATGTACGTACCTACTTGCCATTAGTTTTTGTTTTAGTTCACTCAAACTTATAACTAATAATTTAAAACCTCAATCCACAACAACGCATTACACAGGCGGAGGTGAAGGCACCTTCAGCCAGGGATCAGATTTTTTCCCCTGCACGGCACATAGCACATATCAAAGTACTTATCAAGTAGGCGGTACGTAAAATATACCGCAAAGGAGCATCGATAAAAATTGCTAAATTTGTGGTATGTGTAGTATACCAGTAAGCGGAAAAGATTTAAAATTAGGAAAACATGTCGATAATATGTATGGGCAATGTAAGTGGTTAATAGAGCGTGTGGATTTTTTAACAAAATATAACCTTATTTGCCAATAATGACGCAAAAGGAGTTCAGAGAACATAAGTATATAGTTTTACAGTTTGGACTATCACACAAAAGCAGTTAGTAAACCAATTACTGAAAATAAAGTCAATGAAGTAATTGTGTTGGAATACTTTACTGCGCTACACCGCTCGTCAGTGACAACAGCCTCCAAAGATTTGGGAATTTTGTGTTCTTCAGTGCAAAGAGTATTAAAAAGCACCCGTATCCTTTTGTTATGCTTCAAGTTCTAAATCAGATGGATGAAGCTAGAGAAGTTGAGTTTTGTAAAACTTTACTCGTTATGTTACAGGAAGGCTGCAACTTTTTCTCTATAATGTTTTGTGAATGAATCTAAATTTATGGAAATTAAGAAAGCACTTGGTCGACAGAAAAAAATGCACCACGAGGTCAGAAAAATTCAAACCGCATAAAAGAAGAACACTTTCACCAATCTTTTGGTTCCAATGGATTTTTTCAGTTATAGATCTAACAGATAACAGGATGTTTTGAATTATTTTTTTAATTTAACAAGTGATAGATACGTGACAGTACTGAATGATATGGTCGTGAATTTTGTAGACAATTTGTCATTAAATGTATTACAGTAATTCATTCAGGTCATTTTAAGATATCGTTCGGCAGTCAAGAACATATTCTATGGTCGTTGAATTGGTCGATATAGACCTTTGAGATGGCATCCACGAGGTAGAGTGCATCAGCTCAAGACTTCAATGTATGGTGGAGTGTAGGCTTATCCATCTAATAAACCGCGTTTAAACTGCTTTTATAAATTTAAGTCCAGCTGAATTTAGTACCTTTTACTAAAGCAGTCACATAGAGCATTCAACATAGTTTTTAATTCGGGTTTATATAATTGTTTCTACTTCCTCTGTAAAGCGTATCTTTTGTTTAAAAAAATTGGCACGTTCTGTGGCTTACTTTATTATATTCCATATTTATGTAAAATAAATTTAAAATATAATAAATTTAAAATATCAGAGAAATGATAACTGATGTATAACATCAGTTGAGTGACCTTGTAAAAAGTATACATTCCGGGTATTACGATATTTTTTGTGTTTCTAAATATTGTATTTAGCAAATATCGAAAACGCAATTGGGACCTGAATTTGTACACTTTCTTCCTTTATTTCTTTTCAGCGAATTTTTATTTTAAAAAGTTAACTAATAGAGAGGTATCGATGGTGAGACTTTGCAAAAATTTTTTCAAATGAGCGCGAACTAGGACCCCTAGAACCCATATCCAGGGTCAGTTTCAATTTTTATATGTTTATATATATATATATATATATATATATATATATATATATATATATATATATATATATATATATATAAGGGGAAGGGTTAAGGGCAAAGCCGCACGGAGACAAACGCATACACGTGTTTCACGCTTATTAGCCATCATCAGTCCGGTATAGCCAGGTGAAGATGGGAACACTCTGGATGAAGATGCAAAAATTCACGGAGTCACAACAGGCAACCAGTACACAATTGCAACAACATTTGGAAGACCCTCAATCCGAGGGAAACAACCAAAAAAGCCACGGAGGCAAAGAAATCACCTGCGTGAGCATCCGGAACCCAGGAAGTTATATTAACTATAACAGGATTTATAACACGGCATTTCTGAGGGTCTTCCAAACGTTGCTGCAATGGTGCACTGGTTGCCTGTTGTGACTCCGTGTATTTTTGCATCTTCATCCATTCATCCAGAGTGTTCCCATCTTCACCTGGCTATACCGTACTGATGATGGCTAATAAGCCTAAAAAACGTGTATGCGGTTGTCTCCTTGCGGCTTTGCCCTTAACCCTTCTCCTTGTATAGTACAGAAATGCCGTGTTATAAATCCTATTATAGTTAATATAACTTCCTGGGGTCCCGAGGCTCACGCAGGTTATTTCTTTGCCTCCGTGGCTTTTTTGGTTGTTTCCCTCAGAATGGGGGTCTTCCAAACGTTGCTGCAATTGTGCACTGTTTGCCTGTTGTGACTCCGTGTATTTTTGCATCTTCATCCAGAGCGTTCCCATCTTCACCTGGCTATACCGTACTGATGATGGCTAATAAGCCGGAAACACGTGTATGCGGTTGTCTCCTTCCGGCTTTGCCCTTAACCCTTCTCCTTGTATAGTACAGAAATGCCGTGTTATAAATCCTATATATATATATATATATATATATATATATATATATATATATATATATATATATATATATATATATATATATATATATATATATATATATATATATATATATATGTGTGTGTGTGTGTGTGTGTGTGTGTGTGTGTGTGTGTGTATGTATGTATGTATGTGTGTGTGTGTGTCCCCATCCGATAACTCAAAAAATAATTAACCGATTTTGATGAAACTCAGTATGTGCCTTTCTTTTAATAATGTCATGGACGAGTTCGTTATCCAGGAAAATCGGACAGGGTTTTCCGAGTTTTCTTTCTAAAAAAATTTTTTTCTCTGAAAATTACAAAGCTGTTTTAATGAAACTTACTAGGTATGTTGCCTTGAGAGAGACCTTACTACGTACCAGAACTCAACTTTTTAAGAAAATTGAGTTATTTAAATTTTGAATTTTCTTTCGAAAAAAAATTTTTTCTCCGAATATTACAAAGTTATTTAAATTAAGTTTGGTGGATATCTTACCTAAGGAAATACCTTACTACATACCAAAATTAAACTTTCTCAGTTTATAGAAAATGGAGTTATTCAAGTTTGAAGCATTTAATAAAAATTCACTACCATAACGCACTTGCTGCGCCCCGAACTTAGTTTTCTTTTCAACTAGGCATTGCTAATTTGTTTCATGAATTGTAAATAAACTAAAATATGATGTATGACACTATACTCCAGAAGCAAAATATTTTCAGGTGGTTCCAAATTAAACCTATGTTGAAAATCAATATGGCGCCGCTTGACAAAAATATGGTTCAAAAACAAATTAGCATCATGTCAAAAGAAAATTATTTATTGACAGGTCAACCCTATCAAATGATATTAGACTGTTTTGACACAATTCCGCTTTTGCAATACTTTTTACGCATTCTATGTAAGAGTATAAGGTCTGTGTCATTATTTCACTCGTCTACATTATTTAATAATCTGTTGATCCCATCTACTGCGCCACTGATAAAATCTTAACTCTCTCCATTGTTAGATAGAAACGGTGAACGTAAGGTAGTGCGATACGTGTGCTCGGCTACTAATTTTACCATATCAGGAGTGATGTTGACAAAGGGCCAAAGGAAGGCGACGAGCTACTACAATAAATCAATATCGAGGTGAAATTCGCCGGCCCTTCCCCAGTTAAGGCACTTCTTCATGTCGTCATTAAAACGTCACCGACAGCTGACTGCTGCCGACGGCGTTCAAAATAGGCGGTTCGACACGGCCAAAATAATTAATACAGAAACCGTGTTCCAAAGTTTACTAGAATACGAATTTTCAGCCGTCTAGGCTAACAAATGCTACTGCACCACAGAGAACACTAGACAGTCCTTGAAAACTTTATTTTGGTTTTGGGAAATTATCACTTAATAGTGTCTTAAAATACACGTTTAGCTTGGTATTAAGGATAAATGTTTTAGAGTGCTGTACGGCGAGTCTTAGAAGCAACCTTACGGGAGCCCCTTCGATAATTCTAAGTTGCAAAAATCATCTAAAGTTAGTGAAATCTAAAATTACTCAGCTTTTTTAATCTACTGTATTTTAAACAGTTGTCTCCCCCGAGAAATATATTAAGTATCTCAAAATAAAATTATGTAAATCTATGATTTTTTCAAAACTGTCTTGTTGTGATATTCTATATGACCTGGTCTTTTAAAAGTAGATCAGCTGCGCCTTCAGAGAATGCAAAACATTTGTTTTGGATGTGTACTGGGGATCAGAAATTTTGATTGTATTAGTCATGTCCTTTGTCTATATGTGTATGTAAGCTCCCTCGCACAACTCAAAGACTTCTGGGTGCGGAGTTTGTCTACTGTGGTGTTCACTAAGTGAAGATTGGAACCTGTGATGAGCACTGACAAGTACACTTGGAGAACCCAAATCACCACAACACATTTTAAAAGACCTGACGATCGTTTCACTAGCCAAGCTAGCGTCATCAAAGGATGAAAAATTCTAACTATTTTAAAAACTAACATCACCTTATATACCGGATCTTAGGTAAAGGGACTGAACTGAGATGGGAAAATAAACTCAGGCGAATTCTGCAGTGTATTGTATTTTTATCGCGGGACGAGGTCTGCACTGTCCCTACTAACTTTTCTAAAATGTGTACATCTCTAGTAATTTTGGAAAGGTTCAACGACACCTTAATTAACATAGTTTGCTTTGTCGGAACTATCTGTATAATTATGTTATCTCTAGGACGTGTTAAAAACGTGGGAATTTTTATTTAGCGAAGCAATCGATCAGGTGGCTCGCAATCGGCGGTGGTGCCACGTTCATACAATTTTTGTTGTAACTATATTTCGCAATATATTTATTTTCGAAGGAGTTTGTCTATCTGGTAGTCTAACATTTTTTATTAATTTCAGATTATCTTCATTAACGTGATGATTATTATCCCAAATATGTCGGGCGACAGTAGATCTATCTATAGTACCGTATCCTAATTGGGCTAAGTGTTCTTTGAATCTAACTCCAATTGATCTTTTTGTTTGCCCGACGTACTTAAGATTACAATCTTTACAACTTATTTCATAAATTCACGACATTTTGTCCGTGCTATCCTTGTGTTTTGGGTTACCTAGCAAGTTTTTTAAGGTATTTTTTGTCGAAAATGTTAGCTGCAAGTTGACTTTTTAAAAATGCTATCTAGACCCCTCGTGATTCGAGTTTCAAATTGTAAGCAAACAAAGTTTATTTCGGTATTCTCTCTTTTTAACGTTGTTGATTCCGTCAACATTTTCTTTGTTTTCTGTTTGTTGATTAATTTTTCCACCAGGCAAGGAGTGTATCCGTTATATTCGGCCACGTTCTTAATATAATTTAATTCTTTGGTATATCTACTTCTGTTTAAAGAAAAATTAATTAACCTATTTACTAAAAATTCAGACTGGCCATTTTTTTGTGCGTACGTATGATGTGAGTCGTTCTGAATGTAGCTTATAGTGGTGGTTTCCTTTCTATATGCATCGAATTCTAAAGTGTGTTTATTCTTGACAACTAATACATCTAGAAAGGTTAATTTATTATTAATTTCTAATTCGTGGGTAAATTTTATAGAATCAAATGTATTGTTTATTCTGGCCATAAAATCTTCTATTCTGCAAACGTTTGTGTTAAACACTGCGAAAATATCATCCAAGTAACTAAACCACACTCTAGGAAAATAACAACTTTTACTTTCAAGATCTGTTTCAAATCTGCTCATGAAAAAGTCTGCAAGTAATGGCGATAGCGGATTGCTTTCTATCAAACAAAATATTTTTCAGTTCAAGAATGAATTTTTTGAACAAGCCCAAGATACGGCAATGGGCAATCCGCTATCGCCATTTATTGCAGACCTTTTCATGAGCAGATTTGAAACAGATCTTGAAAGTGAAAGTAATTATTTTCCTAGAGTGTGGTTTCGTTACGTGGATGATATTTTCGCAGTGTTTAACACAAACGTTTGCAGAATAGAAGATTTTATTGCCAGATTAAACAATACATTTCATTCTATAAAATTTACCCACGAATTAGAAATTAATAATAAATTACCCTTTCTAGATGTATTAGTTATCAAGAATAAAGACACTTTAGAATTCGATGTCTATAGAAAGGAAACCACCACTATAAGCTACATTCCGAACGACTCACATCATACGTACGCACAAAAAATGGCCAGTCTGAATTTTTTAGTAAATCGGTTAATTAATTTTCCTTTAAACAAAAGTATATATACCAAAGAATTAAATTATATTAAGAACTGAAAAATCTGAAATTAATAAAAAATGTTAGACTACCAGGACAGCTAAACTCCTTCGAAAGTATATATATATATATATATATATATATATATATATATATATATATATATATATATATATATATATATATATTGCGAAATATAGTTACAACAAAAATTGTGTGAACGTGGCACCACCGCCGATTGCGAGCCACCTGATCGATTGCTTCGCTAAATAAAAATTCCCACGTTTTCAACACGTCCTAGAGATAACATAATAATACAGATAGTTCCGACAAAGCAAACTATGTTAATTTAGGTGTCGTTGAACCTTCACAAAATTACTAGAGATGTACACATTTTAGATAAGTTAGTAGGGACAGTGCAGACCTCTTCCCGCGATAAAAATACAATACACTGCAGAATTTGCCTGCGTTTATTTTACCATCTCAGTTCGGCCCCTTTACCTGAGATCCGGTATATAAGGTGATGTTAGTTTTTAAAATAGTTAGAATTTTTCATCCTCCGATGGCGCTAACTTGGTTAGTGAAACGATCGTCAGGTCTTTTAAAATGTGTTGTGGTGATTTGGGTTCTCCAATTGTACTTACTGTGGTGTTATTATTATTATATTTATTTGGTCAATTAGACGGGCTTAACCTTTACAAGCTAATATTTCTCATTTGTTGATCTTTGCTCATAAAATATTAAAGCTGCAAGAACCATCATATTTATGTAACAGGATATTAACGTTTGAATGCATTAGTAGTTTCCAAATTAAAAATATACCATTACTTATTGTTCCTCGATACTCCACTGCTGTTTTAAACGTGGTTTTTCCTATAATGCCGTTGTTCTTTGAGACTGACTCCCACCAAAATTCATAAATTACACAATTGTGAATTTTTAAGGAAAAAATTTAGCATTATCTGGCTTAGAATTATTTATGGAGATACAGTATGACCTTTAATTAATTACAATAAAATGTTGCAATTAATTTTTGCTGTAAATTTTAAAACCATAGCATTTTTGAATAAAGAATGAAGAGATGTGCCAAATGATGTTTATCACAAACCCCTATATTCTCATTTAAAAATTTGGTGCAAGTGTCACTCGAAGCAGGTTGAAATGTAGTGGTGAAATTTTCACGTTGCAGCATGTAATTTTTTTCCTAAAATTGACGTGCTTCGGGATTTTTGGCGAATTTTCATTAAGAAAGGTTGCTAATAGAGAGGTCACGATGAAAAGCTTGTGAAAAAAATTCTTCAGGTGAGCGGAATTTGAGTCCCTAGAACCCAAAACCAAGGTCCGTTAAAATTTTTAGATGTTTATATATATATATATATATATATATATATATATATATATATATATATATATATATATATATATATATATATATATATATATATATATATATATATATATATATATATATATATATATATATATATATATATATATATGGATCCGAGCGATAACTCAAAAAACACTCAACTGATTTGAACGAAACTTGGCACATATCTTCATTGTGTTAAGACCACGGACGAGTTCGTATATCAGCTATTACGAACATTTTTCCCCCAAAAATATACAAAAATATTTTTGAAAACGCTATATTTTTGTAAGTATTAGAGTAACTAGAAGGTGACTTTACATGTGGCTATAAATAGTGCAAATAAACGTTGTTGTATGTTGTGAATTTTAAGTAACTTGGTACACAATATTTCGAGTGTTTTCCAAATTAAACATAAAATCCCAAAGACATACGTTAAAACGACTTAGTGGTTAAAGTCCAATGCCGTAACTTTTTCATGTGCGTTTTAGTCGCATCACCCCATACCGGAGTTGCGTAAGTTATCACATGTCTAATGATTCTTTCATACAAGAATATTTTGTTGTTCACTGACACTGCACTATTTCTATTTAAAAGTGGACATAATGTTTTGATTGATATATGACCTTTTTGAATAGTCTTGTTTACATGTTGTTTGAACGTTAGACTTCTATCTAAGTATACACCTAAGTATTCTATAGTTCGGGATTCTCCAATTGTTTGGTCATTAAATTTAAGACGTTGAATTATTTTATTTTCTGTAAATTTATTTGTAAATACTGAAACTTTACACTTTTTAGTGTCTAATTTGATTTTCCACTGTTTGAAACATGCTTCTATAATGTTTAAACGTATTTGTACTTGTTTTGCAGTCACGATAGCACTGAATTGGTGTGCATAAACAGCAGTATCGTCTGAAAAAAGCGCCGTGTTTGTTTTTTAAATGTAGGAAAACCGTTTACATATATGTTAAATAGTTTAGAGTGATTAATGAACCCTGCGGGACCCTGTCTATTGTTTTAGTTGATGACCTGATATTGTTGATTTTAACACGAAAGCGTCTATTTATTAAATACGAGTCAATGACTTTTATTATGTGCAATGGATATTTCTACTTTATCATTTTAAACAGAAGGCCATGGTGCCAAACACTGTCAAAGGCATTTCTTAAGTCCAAGGTAACCAATACTCTGGTTTTGTCTTTATTGAAATTAGTGCTAATGTCAGTTACTATTCTAGTAACCTGTTGTGCGGTGTTTCTCTTTTTTGTGAAACCAAACGAATATCAATGGTTTTATGGGATGTTCGCTCAAGCTGATTTAATCGATCTATTATACTCTTATAAGGAGGCTTATCATTTGAAAGCTACCGGGATGGTCAAGGTTTTTACCTGGCTTGTGTATAGGTATCATGTCGGCAGATTTACAAAGCTCTGGATAATAGGATAGTATAAGTATAACGTTTATAATGCAAGTGAGCTTGACAAAGGCCTTTCTGGGTAAATGTCGTAATACAATATTTTGGATATTATCAAAAACTGGTGTTTGTTATCGCTCGTCTTACTTCATTCAGTGTCGCCAGGTTGTCTTCGCATGAATCATCGGTTGTTACATTTGATAGGAAGTTGTTTACCTTCTCGGCTAAGCCGTTATTATTGTGATTACTTGGGACGGGGTCTGCACCTGACAGAACTTCTTGAAAGTAATTTCCAATGGTTTCTGCTTGTTCATTATCAGTTAATGTTGTTATTGTTGTATTTTATTATTGGGATTTGGTTGTAAGATCGCCTTACGATTTTGCACATCTTCCATATGGAGTTGTCTTTTGGGTTTAGTGTACCCAATTTATGACTCCACTGTTAATTTCTAACCATCCAAATGTCATGTTTTATTTTCTTAACTAAATTACTCATTGCTACTTTGTCGCCTTCTTGTCTACCGCGTTGCCATATCTTTCGCAAAATATATTTTTTTTAATTTGATTTAATATTTCTTGTGGAAGCGACGTAGCGAATGGATTAGTTGTAACTGTCTTGATAGACTTAATAATTACATCTAGAATGACTTTAGTGAACTCTATAACTTCCTGCTCAAGGGTGGCTGAATTCTAAATATTTACATTTAGGTTTATTTTGTTGTGCACGATCTGCCCAAATTGTTTCCAGTTCGCTGTTTTATAGTCAGGTAACTGTTTTGCTACAGCACCTGCTGTATAATTATTTAAGTATAAGATAGGGTCATGATCTGAATTTAATTCAGGAAGTGATAGATTGACTTTTCTTCTTTTATTTCTCTCAACCACTATAAAGTGTTTAAAATTTATTTTAGATTTTTTATTATCACCCGACATGTCACTGGATGCATTTGCCACTAGCACTTGTTCGTTGATTATCCTTTTAGGAGCACCGAAATTAAGAATGTTATATTCACTAATTCCGGTTTCACACTTGAGAGATTATCATTGAGTTTTCGACTCTAACATTACAAATATCTGCACCGTTCATATACAGCACCATGACACACTACTTTACCCGGCTGAAGCTGGAGGCAGCGACGCTGTCTCTGCGCTATGTAAGCACATGCTAGCTCACGTTTTGTTTACATGATACTCCAGATCGGCCTCATGCCCAGGATATTATATTCAAAGTATACGTAACAGTTAATTACAAAATTAGTATAATTACCATTAAAACACATCACACGGCTGTTTCGGTCTTATATGACGCCATATGTTTAAGTTTAAAGATATATAAAAAAACTATTTTAGAATCATTTTTATAGAGACTTGGCTTGATTTTTTTTACATTTATACTACATTATGCGACATCATAATTAATCTATGCTGCGCTAAAACTGGGGCCGTTCATAAAGCTACAAATATAGTGTATTTTAATAATTGATTGAATATCCCAGTTAAATAACAATCACTTGACAAATTTTTAATTCCATGTCATCTGTCATTTTCCATGATTGCGGCCGAGATTTCACGATTGTTGGTTCGGGTAGTATGTTTTATGCCTGGTATATACTTAGTTTGGTTCCCGATGATGTATGGTTTACACCTGTTGTATGAATCAATCTACGCGTGGCAGTTAACTAATCTGTCTGTCAGGCATTGGAATTTAACCACTAAGTCGTTTTAACGCATGTCCTTGGGATTTTATGTTTAATTTGGATGAAACTCTAAATATTGTGTACCATATTACTTAAAATTCACAGCATACGTTTATTTGCACTACTTAAAGCCACATGTAAAGTCACCTTTGTAATGCAAGTTTCTTTTAAAGAGACTTACACTATCTATAGATATAACAAAATAGAGAAATACCGATGGTAACACTTTCGAAATAATTCTTCAAATGTGCGCGTACTAGGACCTTTAAAATGGATCAGACCTTGTGTAAGTTTAAAATATTAACTTTAATAATATGCCTTATGATAATAGTGTACAATTCTTATACAAATTTGCTACTATAACGCACTTGCTGCGTCCCGAATTTTTTTATAAATATGCACGATAGTTGAGATACTAAATTTATTCCATTTAGTTGTTCCACACTGTATGAACTCTGTCGGCTAGGTTAAGTTCCTCTCGCTTTCTGTTAAGCTATCTCTAGGAGGCGCAGTTATTCAGGACTTTTTAGTATCAGTTTTTTTTTGGTACCTTAACGTCGGCCTATTACCGCGACTATGGCCAATCACCGACGCCACAATGCCACAACCTTGGTTGATGTTAATTTTGCAGTATGTACTGAGAAAGTGAAAGGGGTATCCTGGAAATCGAACCCAGTACCTTTCAGTTCAGAGGCACACGTTCTTACCCCTGGATTACCGAGGCTCTTTGTATTATCGGAAAAATATTTATATCGTGTTTGGAACGAGTGCGCGCCGATTACCAATGCGGCTTACTTTTCAAGAAAATATTATCTTCTGCCACATTCATCTTAAAACATATTTTAGTTGGTGCTCTTTATCAGGCAGAAGAAATACCAGCTTCTGACCAGCGGTGACTTACATTGTTATAGCCAAAGAAACAATGATAATACACAAGGTGTTTGGTTTGACGTTGCTGTCCCGAGAATAAGTGATAATAGGGTTTGAATCCCAAATAACTATATAAATTTTTAGCGCAAGGAAATACAAAGCTTTGTAATGTATGAGGCTTAAAGCTGGATGAGAAAAAATATAAATGCAACCTTTCGGTCGAAAGTAGCTTTTGACGTTGGTTTTAGCGAAAGTACTCGTAGGACCCTTGGTGAAGATGCATCCAACGGCCGTTTCCTGACGCGGATGAGATTATACGATTTAGGAGTTCCAGTCCTCCCAATCGGTTTCCACTTATATGCAGTTTTTAAAGTCTGATATAGAAACGTTTTTTCTACATGAGTATAGTTTATTGGCGGCGCTCTGTTAGATTTCTTGTGTAAGGTTGGTTTCTTGAGTGCCAGGATAACTCAGTGAAGAAAGTTTTCTATTAGATATATTTATTTACAATTTCCTAAAAATATAAAAGTATTTACAGTATATTGTACATTATTTACACTTGATATAAATCGAAATATAATGCCTGGTCGGTTCTTCCTATTGCGAAACGGAACTGGGATATTTTTCCGGGCAGGACTCCTTTTCAGAGTTCTCGGGTTACAGCCTAGCCAGCTGACGGTGAGCTTTCAGTTGCCTTTTTGTGGGGGCGAAGGGGGTAAGATGGAATGAGCTTCCGTTGTTTAGCGCGCAGGACTCAGCCTCAAGTACTAAACAACTTTGGCTTTTTGGCCAGACCAGCAGGTTACGATCGGTAATCAGCGCCGCTCATAGACACCCTGGTCGGTCAATACAACAAGGAAAAACGGGCGGCGGTGTGGTTTGATCTTTAGACGCTTACTCCCAGGAATCAACAACTGGGGTAGGCGTTTTAGACCAAGCTAGATCGTACCATGCTATTATTGTATATAATAGGGGGGCAAACTTACCTAAGGCTGAAGACACTCAGCTGGACCGTGGACTGCTGCTTACTGGCTATGTCGGTGTATCGGTGAATACTCGATGTGAACTGATTTTCCTTTTTTTCTTTGTTGGATACAGGAGGGAGAAATGCTGCATGCAGACCTCATTCACAACACCGAAGTGCGTGGGAGTTTTGAGGTACTGTGAGACTGCTACTCACTAAAACTCCCTCCCATGGAGTACCGGATCTTAGTCCATACCTCCGTCGGAAAGATTTTAATAACGTTTGGGTTTGAATGTTTCTATTATGTTTTTGCCGCGGGGGCGTTAGCGGGTAAGTATAAGCTTTGGACGCTTATGCCTATGTGAAAGTTGCTCATCGTAGTCGGTGGCACTACGGAGAAAACTATTTGGGTAAGAAGCGGTTTTTGCGAACTAAGTTGTGGATAGTTGCGTTACAAACTCAAGTATCTAAGGCATTTCCAGATCAGAGTGAAGCTGACTGTTTCTAACAAACCATGGCGCTCCGGTAACCATTCTCAGAATTTTATTCTGGATGATTTGAAGGATCTTGATGTGTGTTGCGGCAGCGGTGGCTCATGCGGGGATGCATAGATCATGGCTGGATGGATTATGACTTTGTACAAGAGCAATTTATTGTTCATTGGCAATTTGGAATTTCTATTAAGAAGTGGGAACAGCTTCGAGGTGAACATCGAGGCTTTTTGTCGGGCGTGTTGTGGACATGGGGGCATCATGTTAAGTGTTTGTTGAGGAAAACCCCGATGTATTTGGCGGAATCTTGTCAGGGAATTAGACGGTTGTCTAATGATACGTGCTTGTGAGGTGTGTGCCTCCTCTTGTAAAATAGGACTCCTGAACATTTATCGGGGTTTATGGCTAGACAAGATTTCCTATACCAGCCTTGCAGCTCATCTACGGTGGTCTGAAGTCGTTGGGTTATTATCCTCGGCTGAGTGGAGCTGTTAAAGATGGTAGTGTCGTCTGCGTACAGTGCGTATGTCACGTTTAGGGGCGCTGTCGGAATGTCTGCGACAAATATATTGTACAGCAGAGGGGAGATAGCAGACCCCTGCGGGAGACCAGCCGTGGCTGAGTACGTTCTACATCTGTCTCCCAGATGTTTGACCTGGAACTTCCTCTGTTGCAGGTATGACCTGATTAGCAGAATCAGAGGGAGAGGATAATTAAATTATAGAAGTTTGTTGATTTTCCTTGAATTCTCGGCATCCTTTTATATGCGTCTGTCAGTGATAAAATGTAGATAGCCGATGATAGGACATTGTCACCTGATTAGTACATATCTTCATTTATCTGAAACCACTTTTTCTTGGTATCTTGTGTTTGTTCTTTAAATTAAATTGTATGAAATAAATTGATATTTATGAATTTATTTGGTGCATATATGTTTCAGTTACATTTTATCGAGGTGTATTTATTCACCTCGTTACACTCGATAACTGTGCTTTTACTTTTAAAGAAAAATAACTTTTTGCATTTATATTGCTCAAAACAAATATGTCTAATCTATGAAAAATATTTAAATATGAAATTAATAAATGTTTTTTCTGTGCAGGTAAATGTGTCGAGGTGAGCAGTTCCACGAAGAGGTCAAGTAGGTTAGTTTTTATGTTAACTTTTATATTTAGTATTCTAAAAATTATCACCAGGGACATTCAAAGATGATCAACATGTTTGGTCACTTAGGGGAGTATATAATATAAAAAATAAATGAGACTGTAATCAGCCGTTTGGCAAAAAAACTTGTTGTCTTGACAAAATCATATTGGTTGTGTTTATATTGCTTTTTGTATAAGGTCAAAAATATAGGCAAATCATAATATAAATTTTTTGTCCCAAATATTACTTTTTGTTTATTCAAATCATTATTAGCCTGCTTCTAACTGAAGTATTAACCTTTTGATATCGTCTGTAATTTTTCAATGTTTCATGAATCCAAAAAAACTACTTAAAGAAACTTGTCTTCAAATTAGCAAGTTTGCTTTACTTTTACTGTTAAAACTCTGAAGGCATTTAAAACAGCAAAGTGCTATGTGAAAACTGGAACCTGTGATGAGCACTAATAAGTACACTTTGAGAAAACCCCAAATCACCACAACACTTATTTCAGAGACCTTACGATCGTTTTGTTGACAAAGTCAACATCTTCAGAGGAAGATAAATTCTAACTTGAACAATCAGCTACATGTATTTATATCGCGTCAAGGTAAACGAACTAGTCCGAAGTAAAATTGTCGTCCAGGAACGATCGTTTGTTTATTGTGTGGTGAAAGTACGAGGTCGAAGACCTGCTTTTTAATCTTCTGGTCGACATATTTAGATAAGCGCTCATAAATATGTCGACCAGGAGATTAAAAAGCAGGTCTTCGACCTCGTACTTTCACCACACAATAAACAAGCGATCGTTCCTGGACGACAATTTTACTTCGGACTAGTTCGTTTACCTTGACGCGATATAAATACATGTAGCCGATTGTTCAAGTTAGAATTTATCTTCCTCTGAAGATGTTGACTTTGTCAACGAAACGATCGTAAGGTCTCTGAAATAAGTGTTGTGGTGATTTGGGGTTTTCTCAAAGTGTACTTAACAGCAAAGTGCATAAAATACGATGTTCTACTTCACTTGACATCCGTAAATTACAGTAGGTATTTGACCCTTGATATTTTATATCTACGTATATTGAGAACAGCACTCAACTACAATGTAAAAATCTGTTAAAACACGTCAATAAGACAGCAACTTTCAAAGTGACAATTAATAGTATTGAAAATTCACAAAATACTTTTAACGAAAGGAGTCAAGCGTGGTGGCTCTTTTTTCTTAAAACTCTCTACACTGGCTGTAAGATCATGTCTTTAAGCGATTAAGTCTCCACAGCATTTTCTTAATAGGTAAGTAGAGACTTGAAAGAATTACAAGAGAAATTCAATGAACTAAGCTTAGCACCTAGAAGATCGGTTTAATTAGAAACAACTAGTAAACTGAAGTCATGTCACCGAAAAAACAAACAAAGGTGTGAAACGAAAACCAACCCGCCAAAGGAACTTGAAAACTTTGAATAATTTTTGGCCGCCACTAGGGGGCGGTTATTACGAATAAGAAATATTGAAGTCAAAAGTTTTTGATATATGAGTACTTCCGGTGTTAAAATGTGGTATATAGACGATGTCTTTGGACAGCTAGAAAAATGGCTAAAAGACGCGATCGAAAAATACATATTTTGCAGTAAGGTTAGGTCATGTCGCTAGAGAGATCAGAACAAAATATTGTGTGTGTTTGTTTCTTTAACTACGGTCTATTTTCGCGACTATGGCCAATCACCGACGCCAGGGGGGCAGTTTCACATCATAATCCTGGAAATTTTGCCAAACGCCTGCCTTTCTGTAAGGATGGTAGGGATCCTTAACGTGCCCGACATAGCATGGACACGCGACCGACGGCTTTACACCTCCACTGAATGGGGAACGTGCAGACATTCAACTTATTCAGATACAATGCCACAACTTCGGCTAATGTTAATGTTACACTGCCTACTGAAAACGTAAAAGGAGAACCCTGTACGCCTTGGTTCAGAGGCATGCGTTCTTACAACTGAACCACTCCAGGAAGAAAAACAAACCAGACGAATATTTAACGAAAGGGAACACAAAAGTGACAAGGATAAATATCACTAAGTGAAGATTTGAACCTGTGATGAGCACTGATAAGTACAGATTTGGAGAACCCAATTCACCACAAGACATTTTTTAAGAACACAGGGCTGTTAGAACAAATTTAAACATGATGTCTTTAACTGTAAAATTTACAAATAATATGCAAACAACTTAAAGTGTTATTGAAAGTACTAAAGGGTTCGCGTAAAAAAACGAATGACAACTTAAGTGAAGTTGGGTAGGTCACGTTGTTAGACAGGTAGGAAAAAGATCAAGACGAAGCCGGTCAGAAGACACAAGAAAAGTGTTAGTTATCTACAGCGAGATGATTTTACGATATCAAACAGTGCTGGGAGACTGATAGCAGACTGATAAGAGACAAATAGTCTACGTAGAGAAGTGGACAAATATGGGCTGCTGTAGAAAAGTTTAGGCTTTTTTCTGAATTACCGCGATTGTCTCTAAACATGAAAACATATGCGTATGTTATATTTTTATTTAAGTCGCTGTGAAACAAGAGAATCAACGATTGGCAAAAACAGACTACCCAGGTTTGGGAGTGGATGAATATTGGTTGCTGCAGAAGAATTTAAAGTAGCATACTGAGTTTTACAACGGATATAAACATGATGTCTTTAACTGTGTTAGATCTTCAAATAATATTCAATCAACCTAAAGTGTTATTACAAGGATTCAAAGCATCGCGCAAAAATGACGTATAACAACTAATTTGATGCAAAGTGGGGTAGGTTATGTTGCTAGACAGGTGGGGACAGGCTCAACGAGATAAACCATCTCCGAAGATACAAAAAACTGTCGGTTGTCTACAGGAAGATGATTTTACGATGTCAAAAAGCGTGGAAGCACTTTGCAAAGACGACTGAAAGAGATAAATGGCCTAAGTACAAGAGTGGACCATATGGGCTGCTGTAGAAAATTTTCGGGAGATGGGGTGTTTTATTTTCTAAAATATGTGTGCCCCTTATATTTTTTACTTAGTTACTTTTATTTGTAAAAGTTGCAGCAATCTAAATAAATAAAGGCGAATATAAAGTCCTATATATGGAATGTCAAAAAACAAACGACAGTCATTAGCATTTGCCTTGGTTGTTTAGCTTTTAGTTGTAAAGTACGTCAAGTGATGGCAAATATCTTTTTGACTATTGATTAAATTAGAAGCGAACTTCACTTTTTTATGTGATTGTTGAAGCAATTACAACAGAAATATGAGGTAGTAGAGACGACATGCATTTTTCTCTGCATTGTATTCAGAATTTAGTTAAAAATAAAATATAACCATTATGCTGCAATACTCATTAGGTATTCAAAAAAAGCAGACGATTTCAAAAAAATTAGCTACATTACAACATGCCCGTTTTTTATGCTTGATTGATGAAAGGTAATTTTTTTTCCCGTAAGTAAGTATCGAAAGGCAACGGGTTATTTTAATTAAATTTGACGTCATATATTTGCCTATATTTTTGACATAAGTCTCAAATGAAGTTGTATATTCTATCATATAAATATATACTTTAATCTGTGATTACTGCATTATAGATTTAGAGATATATCCCTCAATTTAACCAAATTTCTCTAACTCGACTCTTAGAGTTGGTCTTTTATAATAATCCTTCCTATAGTTCATTTCCACTCGGCTTCTACGATGTAGACGATTTTAATTCCCAAAATCAAGGAAATATTGCACCATGATCATTTCGTGAACTAAAAACAAAATTTAAATTTTAACTACATAACATTTTAACAAACCAAAATCAAGTTCATCGATCTTGTGTCACATATCAAGTTGTTGTTTTAGCTAGAAAAAGTAATTTTAAAACGAAATGTAATTGTGCTCTGTTTCCAAAAGATTATAGACAAGAAAACATAGCTATATTATATACTGTGATTCGTTTGATTCGAAAATCGACAAAAGTCTATAGCATTTTTATTCACAAAAAGGTAAAATGCTTGCAATAAAATACGTATTTTTGCACATACTTGTAACACAATGCTTTTTTAAAATATATAACTGAGGGTGATATTTTTGGTAACTGGAAGCAATATGTAATTATTTTGTTATATTATAATCATGGTTGTATCTGCGATTACTTCTAGGTTTTGTTTTTATTTTTCGTAAGCAATAATATAAGATATAGTATGTAGGAATTTGTAAACATATACATTGTTATATTTATAATTTAAAATAAAGAAATGGTGGTTGTACATTATGCATAATCGATGAGATATTATAAAAAATATGAACTAGTGTTTTTACAGTTTAATATTAAAAGTTATACCGTGTGTCCAGAAAGTCGGGAAACTGTTGAATATCTCTAAAAGTACGCTTTAGATCGGCAAATTAAAAAACCCGTGTATGGTATTTTTAGAAAGGTATCAAATGATACTAAAATTGATCCCTCCATTCACACCTGTTGGTGAGGGAGTAGCATCGTTAAAATCTTAAATAAAAGCCCATGCTTTTGATAGAATATTCTTCGCTAAAAACTACGTAAGTTTATTTGAAACGTTTTCTATTCGTTGCAGATGGCGCTTTAATCGACGAAATTTAATTTTTTCAGTTTTTGCAATTGAGAGGCGATTCACTCGATTCTGAAATACAATTGCGATAGAAACTTACATTTCTTTTCTTTTCGTAAAGCTCTTGATATTTTTGTTACAAATTAAATTTATATTTGCACATTTGAATTTACAATAAAACTTTTGTCTGTAAACATTTAAAAATCTGGTAAAAAGCATAACCCTGAACCAACGATGTTGACGTAACAGTTTTCTGATCTCTTCGTGGTGCTGGATTTGAGTGAGTTCTCTTGACACTCACAAGCGGGGTGCTTGATTCAAGTGAGTCCCCTCCCTCTCATCATAGGGGTGCTTGACTCAGGTTAGGCCTTTCGCCTCTCAATATCGGGGTGCTTGATTCAGGTAAGTCCTCTCGTCTCTCACCATTGGGGTGTCGGATTTCTGTGAGTCATCTGATTAATTAAATGTGCAATTTGTTCAACTCCAGCTACTCGACAGTGTCCCAATCGCGCATACATATTATCATTTACTTTTTGCAAAGTTTCTGGTGTTATCGTATTGGAGCATTGTATTTTTATTTTCCCTAATTGTCCCTAAATGCTTGCAGGTTTGGTTTCCTACATTTTGTTTTTAAGTACCCGGTAGAGTTCATTTAAAGGTGTTAGATCAGGTGACTTTGGTGGCCACTCAATCGCACCCCTTCCACTATTCCAGCATCCTGGGAAAGCGTTGTTTAATACATTGCGTAAAAATAATGGAAAATGACAGTGAGCCTCGTCCTGCTGAAACTAGACATTGTAAAACGCTATCCAACAGTTTTTTAGTTCTCTGGAGTTACCTGATCGACGTACCGGTAAAATTAGGAGTTAATTGCACACTATTCCAGCCCAAACACTAACTTTTTGTTGATATTGCGTATGGGAATCTCTAATCCAATAAGGATTGTTATCGGATCAATATCGCATTTTGTGGCTATTAAGCTCTCCACCTAATTGGAATATGTCTGCGTCAGAGAAACACGTCCAAAAAGTCAATTGTCCATTTTCGTCACACCGTCTCATTATTTCCTGACAAAATTCTAATCTTTAATGAAAGTCATCCCACAAAAGCTCTTGCATCAGTTTCATCTTATATAGATGGAACTTATTTACATTTAAAATTTTATGTACGGATGATGTTTTTTGGGCGATCTTTCTAACAGATGTATGGACATTTTCAATTAGGCTTGCACAAACTTTCAAACTTTTGTCTTCGTTCGTGGTACTTTTGTCCTTCCAGACCTCGGTCGATCTTTTACAGAGCCCTTGTTGATACCAAGTCATTGCTTTAGACACATTTAATTTTGCAATCGGTGAACGATCTGGATGATTATCATTGAATATGTGAGGAACTTCTTTGTATGACCTTGTTTTATCGCCATACACTCGCAGTATGAGAATAACTATTCTTTCTTTTTCTGGCAAAGACATTGTGTCAACTAACACAATAATTACGCGGAGACAGATATTGATGACAACTACCTCTCATCAATAACAACAAAACTATTGAAATGCGTTTCCAAGCTAATGTAATGTATTTTCTGGAAAATAAAATTTGCCCGCTCGAGTAATCTAAAATTGTACTTTCCAGAATATAACTATGTAAAGGACAGCATTTGTACGTTTCTTTAGTCAGCTGCTTCAGCTTCAATTTGAAGTAAAAATTGCGAAATAATAAATAAATCATATGCTTGATTGGAACACGTAAATCAAGCACCCCGATGGTGAGAGGCGAGTTCACTCACTTGATTCAAGCACCCAGATGGGAAGAGGCGAGAAGATTACTTGAAATCGGTGAAAAGAATTTTTTCAGCCATGTGCCACGAATCGAAAAAAATATTTCAAATGAAAGTTGCTTAATTTTTAGGATAAAATGCGAATCTGCAATCAAAAATAAGTGTTTATATAAACGATTTTGAAGATGGTCCCTCCCACAACCACAGGGGTTGTGGTGGGGGGATCAATGTTGGTATGATTTGATCGTTTTTTTCAAAAATATCACACGCATGTTTTTTTTCATTTCCCGGTCTAAAGCTTATTTTTCAAGATATTCAACTATTTCCAGACTTTCTGGACACTCGGTATTATATACATATAATACTCATATAATTCTGTTTTGTCAAAGATATTACATAAGTGGTTGCCAATTGGGCGGTAAAGTATATAAACAATATTTTGTGATAAATGTTTGTCTAAATCGTCAGAAATCTTATTTGTCTCATATGAATTGTTCTTAACCGGCGTGAAGACAGCTGAAACCGGTTGAGACTTGAGATGCGCTTGGACTCACTGCTTTTTCTACGATCTCCTTTTAGCAGTCTTCACGCCGGGATACCTCTTACACTTCTATATTGTAGCATAGTACAGTCTGCCAAATGTTCCTGGGCGGGGTGACAAACCTAACGTTATTTCAAAATCGCGTGTTCGAAAACATCTTAAAGCAAATTAATACCAATTTATCACATTTGTTCTAATGATGTGACGTCACCCTTAAGATGATGAAATCATCCACATTTTAAAATGGAACACCTGTAAACATTATCGTGTACTATGGTGGGTTTAACCTTACTTTTTAATACTTACGTGAACTAACTTAATGTTCAAATTGAAGTTATTTAGTAGCTTGGTAATATCAAAGTCTGTTAACAAACTTCCTTTAGTAAATTGTCAGCCCTGGCCCATTTCTACCCTACTTTGTCCCTATATTAGGATAGAAATGGGCCAGGGCTGACAATTTAATAAATTGTTGGTTGGTTGTATACAGTCTCTATTTTTAACACTTTGTGTTCTTTAGAGCTGCCGTGACAACATACTACTTATTTCCGCAACGAGGTGGCGGCACGTGCTTCGCGTCGTATATCTCACTTAGTAAACTTATTTCACAGAACCCCTTTTGCCAATCCATCTCTCACGAAAATTGTCATTGTCATAATTTCTAAGGTTTTCGCTATAATACGGCGCGGCTCTATCTTGTTGAAAGAAACCATTACCATCCATGAACACAAGACTCTAGGTTTTGGAAATTTGTTTTAAATTGGTACTACATTTTCTTGAAGCATATTTACGTATCAGTCATTCCAAGATAAAGAGACTAACTTGGCGTTAATTCAAATTCGCGTTTTAGAAAACGTTTTTAAGGCAATTAATATTACTTTGTCACATCTGCTTCAAGGTTTTAGGACTGTGACATCATCTCCTTGGGGATGGTGACCCCATCGACATTTTTCAAATGGAACACCTGTCTATTATCGCGTGATATGGTATATTCAACTTTTCTAAATACAGGGATATTATCATTTTTAAAATTTATTTGATGGCCACTTCCTTCCTAGATCTTAAGCCTTACTTTTTAGTACTCACATGAACTGACTAGATGTTCAAATTAAAGCTATTTAACAGCTTGCTAATATTCTAGGCTGTTAACAAGCTTCCTTTAGAGAACCCCTTTTAACAATCCACCTCTAAGGAGATTTTTATTAAATTCCTAACGTCTCACCTAATATAATGAGGTGGTGCACCATCTTGCCCAAAGAAAACACTTTTATTTATAAGCACGGAATATGTGAGATTTATTAAAACCGATTCTACGTTTTCTTAAAGAAAATTTACGTTTTCATACATCCAAAATGGATAGACTGGCGTGGCGTTATTTCATAATGGAGTGTTATTTCTGAAAGCAAATTGGTACTACTTTTTACATTTGTTTCAACGCTATGACATCGTCATCACCTTGAAGGTAGCGACGCCATCGACATTTATACAGATGGATCATATGCATATTATTGCCTATTATGGTAGCATTTCTAAATACAAGGATATCATCATCTTCATTCCTAGACATTCAATTCTACTCTCTAATAATCACATGATTGGAATTAAATGTACAAATTAAAGTGATTTAATAGCTTAGTAACATGAAAGTCTGTTTCATTTCCCTTTAATGAACCTCTTTTAGTAATCTACCTTTGAGGAGAAATTAGGATAATTTTTAACATTTACGACATAATGTGGTGAGGCTCCATCTTGTTTAAAACAAGCATTATCATCTGTAAATACAAGATCTGCGGGATTTGGAAAAAACTTCTTATAATTGGTACTACAGTTCCTTGAAGAAAATGTTGGTATATATTATATCCTCATTTTAATTTTTACGAAAGGAAATACTTCCAAAGGATGTCGATAGTACCTGCCCAAACATTAGTTTTGTGGGGATCTTGACTATGAGATTCTTTCAACCAGCGTGGGTTTTGATCAGAGACAATTATGACATAACGAAACCTTGAAAGTAAAATGTCGCTACGTTTTAAAAATATAGTACTACCTACAAAATTTAGCTGACGTTTCATGCATTGTGTCATTTTTTGCCAAAACTATAATCGTCTGTCTGTACCATCTTTAAAGAAAGCTTACCTTGGCTTCAAGGATGTATATTATATTGGTTTTATGTTCTATGCACAAATCTTTTGCCACTATTAGGAAACGACACGTCTAGTGATTAAAGTTTTAGCTTGCCCTTGCAGAAACGCAAAACGTAGAAAGACCTGCCATCTAATATAGCAGATTTTAGAAGACGAGATTTTGGCAAAACTATTAGGTTTATAATATGTACGAAATTAATTAAAACTCTTTGAGAAGTCGATTTAGAAATAGGCCTTCGATCTTGTTGGCTATTATTAAATACAGCAAAAGTTTCCAATTGGTCGAGTGCCATCTCCAAACGCAATTATCATCAACAAGGTAATCCGTTCTTGTTTGCTTTGAAGTGCAGCATTGTGCTTAGAAAAATAGAGAAAAAAGAGATATAAAAATGACCGGAACTACAAATAAAAACAATGAGGCATCAAAAGGGCGGATAACTGCCAATGATAAATTCACTCACTGGCCTTTAGTATTTTGAAAATCCATAATAAGCCTTCTTAAATAGCACACTTGGAGAACCCAAATCAGGACAACACATTTTTAAAAACCTGACGATCGTCTCACTAACCTTTGATAACGCTAACTTGGTTAATGAAACTATCGTCATTTTTTTTTTGTGTGGTGTGGTAATTTGAGTTCTCCAAGTGTACTTATCAGTGCTCATCACAAGTTCCGCTCTTCACTTAGTCTTTATGACAGTCTTTGCACCTCATCATGCATATAATAATGAAAGCCTATGTCAACTTTGAAAAAAAATTAAGCAATTATCAATATCTTATTCAGAATTGTTGGGTCTAGCGATCCTTAATTTTATATTAGGTGTGTTATTCGAAAAAATATTGTTGACGACATCACGTCGATTGTGACGACTTCACGAGTTCTAAACTTTGGTAATAACATTGAATTAATTTGCTTTAAGATGCCACTTTGATCTACCTCACATTCGCCACTAATCGAGTACCTGCAGAACATTTGCTAGACCTGTAATGTTGACAGGCTTTAAATTACTGCTTGAAAAATCTAATAGATCATTAAAAATGTTTAGATAACTAAAAATATAGATGGTTAAACGAATGTTATTGAGAGTACAAAAAATAAAAATTTATTTGCATGTTGTAAAATAAAAAACACTAGGTTGTATTTTTACAGCACAAGCATTTACATGAATGGTTTGCATTATAGAACGAAAGAGACATTATTGAACCCTAACCGGTGATGATGGGTTGTTATTTAACATCCTGTTATTTTTTAACTGTTGTCGAGCCGCAACAGTTACAACCTGTTATGGATATATAAAAATAACAGGTTACAGGAGGACCAGAAACGCTACAGCAGAAATATATTTGCGCTTGCGCTTTACACTAGAACTCGGACTCGTATCTAGGGACACGATATCGATTCTAAAGTATCGATAATCGATATTACCAGACATCTCTAAGACTGGTATCGATACCTAGTAAATATCGCAATGAAAACATGGATCCCCGATACTCCGATACCCGATACTAATAAATGACAAACGACATTTCTTGTTGGAGTTGGTTAGGTTATGTAAAAAGTATCTTATTTTACGTTTTCAAATGAAATATGGGGATCAGAATAAGCTATATTAGTGAATTTTTAATTTAAAAAATCACTAATAGCGAGGTATCGATGGTGCGACTTTGCAAAAAAAATTTCAAATGAGCGCTAACTAGGACCCCTAGAACCTATATCCGGGGTCAGTTTAAATTTTTATATGTATATATATATATATATATATATATATATATATATATATATATATATATATATATATATATATATATATATATATATATATATATATATATATATATATATATATATATATATATATATATATATATATATTGGGGCAAGACTTTACTACATACCAAAATTCAAGTTTATTGAAAATTGAGTTATTCAAATTTTGAATTTTCTTTCGAAATTTTTTTTTTCTCCGAATATTACAAAGATATTATAATGATATTTGGTAAATATCTTGCCTTAGGAAATACCTAACTACATACTAAAACTAAACTTTCTAAACTTATAGAAAATTGAGTTATCCAACTTTGAAGCATTTAATAAAAGTTCACTACCATAACGCACTTGCTGCGTCCCGAACTTTTTTTGTTATAAATAATATAAAACAGAACCACATTACTGCAAACTAAATGAGAAACGTTAATTTATAACTGCACTTTTCGGCTTCCGTTTGTCAAATTGTCACATATTGTCCTGCCAGTATTTCTTTGCATAAAGGGAAGCCAGTTTAAAAGCTCGAAAACCAATTAAATCTTAGAGTAGGCAATTGATTGACCATACAACTTCACAGTAAATGTAAAAATATAGCTTAAAAGTTTTTCTACACCAAACACTTATAAAGGTCCTCGTTTGTACAAAGAAAACGTAAGACAGCAGACGACAAAAAAATGGCGGCAAATTGCGAAATTAAAAGCAAATACCCAAAACATCGACGACCGAAGACGGCCGAACACGGCTAACGACAAATGAAAATCGACAACGAACGGGCAATAATAATAATAATAATAATAATAATAATAATAATAATAATAATAATAATAATAATAATAATAATAATAATAATAATAATAATAATAATAATAATAATAATAATAATAATAATAATAATAATTCCAATTTACAATGTTAGTTACAGTCAAGAGTTACAGTGACAAGTGACAGGGCAGAAAACATAGACATAAGTAGGTAATTTTCTCTGAAGGTTAGGAAGGCATATATAGACGGTATCGATACTAACAAGATATCGCTCAGAAAGTATCGATGCCAAAAGTACTAAGTATCGTTGCAAAAGTATCGATACTGCGATGGTATCGATGTATCATTCGTGTCCCTACTCGTATCTGTTTCTGTTCCACTGCAACTAGCTTCGATGAATCAACATCGGTTTTATTCCGCAACTGTTAAATTTTAACCGGGTGAATGGTCATGAGATTGGGAATGCTAAATATGTATGGGTATAGAGTATAAACAACAACACCGAGATATACGGTGTTGCCGGTATAGAGCGGACTTTACTTCATAACATAATACTTAACACTTTATACTAGCGTGCTCACAGCTTTGGGAACGTAGGACCGTCGATACAATGAAACTGTTAAATTTTAACAGGTGTTTGATGGGGATACGGCATACGGACACGGACACGGACACTACTACAGAGTACAGAGTGTATCCATATTAGGAAGCGCCTCCGTGGCCGTGCGGGAAAGTCGATTCAGACTTTCCAATACGGACTCGGGGGCCGACGGTTCGAGACTCACCGGCGGCGGATGATTTTTCAAATCACTGTCGTCGTTGAGATCGAGCTCAAGGTGGATCGTAGGTTAGTTTAGATGAGCAACAAGGGTCAGCGATGGCCTAATTGCCAGTAAGCGTCTTACCTTTTTTTTATCCATATTAGGTAGTTTTTTTGCTCATTCTTCTTTGCCTTATCAATATTACTTACTAATCAATATTACTTTTTACTTTTCACTTTGGAAATCTAAGAAATAGGTCTGATTTTTAACATCTTTTTTTTATTACTACTGCAAAATAAAAAATCGCTGAAACTTCAAAAATCTCAGGAACAGTACCAATTTTAATGAAATTATAAAAATATTCCCTGTACCCGGTATAGTTGAAACCAGACACACTTCACGCTATAGGTAGAGAGAGAAAAAATAGTTTTAATTAAAAAATATATATTTATTTTATTTTTTGCTTACAATAATTCATGTATTTCATATAACTCTCATTTTCAAGGAAAATATGGCTATAGAGGTTTTCAAGCTCAATGCTTAACTAATACTTAATTAGTAAAGAAAATTCGAAAGAAATTTTTCATTGTTGAATTTTTTACCAAATTATTATTAGTGATGAATACCCAAAAAACCCCTTCATGAATTTTTTAATAAAAAAATTATTAATTGTTTTAAGCATAAAACAAAAATATTTTTTTATTTTAAACATTATAGTTGCATATAGTATAGTAAACAATTTAAATTGTTTCAGAGAATTAGAAGTATCTAAACTTTTTGCTCTATCCACATTGTTTCATAATTATTTTTGTGTTTTTATTCAAATTAATCACCTTCACACCTCAGGCCGGATCAATTGATCGTTACATCGCCCGGGGATTGAACCCGTGTAGCAGCGAATCTCCTTTACCCAACTACACCACCGGACGGGTTCAGCTACTGTTACTACGTCTACGTGGAATTCTTAATAATTCATAGTTCATACTGTTATTTTAAACCTCTTATATTTAACTGTTATTTCTAAATACCAGTAACTGTTGCGGCCTGTTAAAGCATTATAACACATTTTTCCCGTCACTACTAACTGGTTTAAAAATCAAGCTTGGCTTTGTGGAGACTTCCTACTTTACTCTCTATTCTTCTTCTCTGTATTTAGTGTTGCATATAATAAGTATTCAGGTGTGTTCCCAATTTGTGTCTACGAGTCCGGGCAGTTAATTCATGTTTCTATTTTTACCTGGTTTCTTAAATTAAATAAGCACATAAAGTTTTTCTTTGGGATACACAAGTAGGAAATGAAGGATTTTTTTGCTGAAAATTGTTAACATACATCAAAACTCTTTTACAATGCTGGAGAGGTGAACTGCGTTTCTAGGCTAACGTACTTAAGGAAATGTTTTATACAGAGCGTATAATGTATAAAGAGCTAGACGCAGCAAGTGCTATGGTGGCGAATTTTCATAAGAATAATTTTAATTGTAAATCTGTCTTTTTTACTGAAAGGGGTTAAATTTGGTTAACAGTATAACCTTTTCAGTATAGAAACAATGTACCATATTCTTATAATCTCTAATAAAACTATAGATATTATCTGTAGGAATGAGCTGTTCATGACAAACAGTGAGACAACTATCATTTAGCCATTACCTTGGTTATCGTTTAACACATGACTCATGGTATGTGATTATAAATGTAAATATTTCCAAAACCAGAGATTCTTAGGTACCTATAAGAAGTGCTGTACAACGGCCGAAGTACAGAGCATGCCACTCACCTCTGAAACATAAAATACAGGCTGTTCTATTTTAAAAAAATGAATTTGGGCAGTGTGAGTTAGTTTAAATTTAGCCATACCTACTATTTGAAAGAGCACTGCCCCAGTGGCGATTTCTCCTAGTGAGCTAGGTGTGCGCCCCACACCCTAAAATATAATTAAAATGTGCACAGTTAAATATGTTTTATTTCTTTTTCCCTTAGTGTCAATACACTACATATGTTATGACAATCGATTTAATTTACTTATTTGATTTCATAAATAGTCGGTTAATAGTGACTTGGAATGAAGTCGGCACCACGTCTTCATTCAGAAAATATGAGTATGTGGGAGTAGCAACTGGGAATGAATTCGGGTTAGGTGTGCGTTGTTATTTCCGAACAACTTCACTCGACAGAGCTGTATTGGTATACAATACAGTCCTCCACCCATGTGTTTAAAATAGTAAGGAAATACCATTCGTTTTAACACTGCAGTGTGCGGTAAAAATACCGCTCAAGACAAATGAATGGAACGCCGGTTTAACAAACGTTGTGATGGCATTATTTACAAACATTACAACTGCGCTTGCCTGGACCACAGTATTCTAGAATCAAAGACTATAATACATTTTAGTAAATTTTCGTAGAAAAAATTCACTAATGGGGAGATCTCGACTTTTGAATTTTGAAAAATTGTTTGCAAATGAGCGCGAACTAGGACCCCTAGAACTCATATCCGGAGTCAGTTTCAATTTATATATATAAGAATTTAATTTGAGTCAAGTTTTAAAATATAGAAATTTTTGATTAAAATGAAGAAACTGATTTCAAGTACCATCCATATTTCTAGAAATTGTAATGGTACATAATGAGGTGAGGTAATTTTGGAGATTAGAAATCAGATGACAGAACTTTAGAACAATTGACATTTAGATTAAAATTTAGTCAAAATTGCATCATTTGCAGTCACAAGTTTAGACTTATTTGTAAGATGCTTTGTACTATTTATATAACAATAAACTATAAACTATATATATATATATATATATATGTATATATATATATATATATATATATATATATATATATATATATATATATATATATATATATATATATATATATATATATATATATATATATATACATAGGTATCACACCGATAACTCAAAATATAATCAGCCGATTTTGATAACATTTGGCATGTACCTTCCTTCTGTAAATGTGTTGGATAATTTCGGTAGTCAGGAAAATCGGACGAGGTTTTCCGGGAAAATTTTGAGTTTTTATTCGAAAAAAATTTGTATCTCAAAAAATAAAAAAGATAAGATAACCAAATTTGGTAGGTAGGTTTACGATATAAAAATTAAACTATACACCAAAATTTAGATTTCTATGTTGCAAGATAAAAAAGTTATAATAAAATATTTTGTGCCAGATCATTTCTATGAAAATTCACTACCATAACGCACTTGCTGCATCCAGGATTTTTACACATTTTATTATTTAGTACCATATTAACATTGAACTACTTTTAATGTTTACAGTTTTCACCCCGTTCCAGACAGTGCTAACGCTAACACAAATTTGTGTGAAGAGAAGAGCTTGATAATAATTCCATGTTCTTTTCGTGTTTTAAAGTTTTAAGTGACTTTTTAATTTGTTAGTGTTGCAGTGGGAAATTAATTTATTTATCTACGTATCATTCCTATATAGGTCGAATATATATATATATATATATATATATATATATATATATATATATATATATATATATATATATATATATATATATATGTACATTTAGTGTTAATAATTTTTAAATCCACCACTAACAGCAACTCGTTACCGCACACCCGAACATTTTGGTCAGGAGACGCCACTGCACTGCCCTAAATGCATCATTTTCATGAAACTCCGCTAACTATGAGTAAAAACCCTGTCTATAATTTAAAACTTTTTTTTCTTACAAACGTGCATTATAATTCGATAGCAAATCGAAAAATGCAATAAAATAAGGGGTGTTTCATGTAAACAAAGACTTATGGGCCAACCAGCGATTGCTAAAACAATGTTATAAGATGCCGTTTAACTCTATAACTGAAACTGCTGCCAAAGTATCAGAGAAAGGGTACGTTTGAAATAAATTTTCTGCAAATATTTCAGTAAACTAATGGACAATGGCAGCTGAAGCAGAAAGTTAAGGCTTTGTGAAGCAGACTTCTTACTACATAACCAGCATTTGCTTTATATTGTATATATACCAAGTTATATAACTCGCCAAGTAAATAGTTTTTAAAACGGCTACCACATCTTTATACCTAGAAAACAGATGTTTGGTCAGGTTAGTAAGATTACTCAATAATTTTAAACCACAGGGGTAGGAAGATATCACTACATTGGGATTTGTTTAATTTTTTACACTATCCGGTAGCAGCATAAGCATTGTCTGGTTATATTGAAGCCATTTTTAAGCTTTCAAACATTCGACAAAAAAGACATCATAGAGAACAGGCCATTAAGCGCAAGTAAACAAAATGATACAATCACGACCATCTGCCTTAAAATTGACAATTTTGCCGTTTCAAATCGTGACTTTGACGTTTTAAGAAGAAACAATATAAAATTTTCAAAGTAACTTTTCTGGTACTCTTTGACCTTTTTTTACCAAGAAAACTTAAACTTTGTAATATTCAATAGATTTTAATTACATAAAATATTTCGGTTTTGAGCCATTAAATTTTTTTTTCTCTAAATACCTATTTTTTTTTACCTAAAAATCAAAATTTTGGTACATAGTATACTTTTGATAATATAAATCTAGATGTTAAATTTGGTTGCTATAGCTTTGTTAGTTCTGGATATACAACAATTTTACGGAAGAAAACCCAAAGATTTCCTGGAAAAAACTGGTTCGATTTTCCTTGATAACAAACTTGTCCGAGCCGCTTATAAAAGGAACAAGGTACCTACTAAATTTGATCGAAATCAGTCCTTATTTTTTGAGCTGGTGTGATACATACATAAACATATAAAAATTGAAACTTACCCCGATTATGTGTTCCAGAAGAGCCAGTTCACACTCGCTCGAAGAAACTTTTCCAAAATTCAAAAGTCGCGGTTTTTTCATGAGTGAATTTTCAACGAAAATTCACAAATAATTTAAGCTTTAAGCTATTAACAAATGAAAGACAACATCTAAATTGCAAAACTTGATCACTTAAAGACAAATTGGGGTTGAGAAGTTTGATGGAAAAATCAACATTTATGAGAAAAAAGGGTCATGGTTGAATCATTAGGTTCATTACACTGGAGTCAAACTTACAGCCCAAATAGAAGGTTTGAATCGAAGTCGGCATTTGTACGTCTGGTAGGGCAACGTGCATCTGTTTACCTAAAACTTGGATATGATTCCCATCTAATGTCAAATAAAATATTGGCGTTGAATATAATGAGATTAGCATTGTACAAGGAACATTTTCGGTTAAAAAGAACCCTGGCAGGTAAAACATAATACAAGACAAAAAAGATATAATTAAGAACAGAGCATCTACTGTTTAAATTATTTATAAGAGGTCAAATAACTACATAAGGACAGCAAAATTGAGAACTATGGACAAAAAGGAGGTGTGTGTCCAGCAACTTAAGAGTCTGGATCTAATTCAGATGTTTGAATATTTACATGTACTTAATAAGCGTATGATTATATTTTATTAACCTTATCTACCTTTAAAATTGTCAGGATCTTAGTTGAAATATCTAGACATGATGGAAGCGAAGTTTATTCAAACAAATCAACCCAGCTGCGTTTGAAGGTTTAGTATTATTTAATTATTCAAGGAAATGAATACTATTTTTACCACAGTTAAACATAGTAGAGTGAAAAATTATTTCAAAGACGCTAGGTATTACTTTTGATGTTTGAGTACTTTTAGATACATACTCCATAAAACTGTCTTTACCTTATATCAATCACGAGAGATGTGGAGATTATAAGAAAAATCCAGCTTTTGCTTTGGTTTTATCGGAATTTTAAAATGCCGTTATATTCTGTTAAGGGCTGAGTAATACTAAGTAACTAAGGTATGAACACCTGATTTTCTACATAAATACGTGAAGCCTATAAAATTGACCTACCTTTTTACTGGGACCTTGATTATCTTTGCAACGTTTAGTACTTTTAGATACTACAAAAAAAACGAATGTACGTTCCATCAAGCTTAACAAATTATAAATAAACAGTGCTATAATCCAGGTCCTGTTTTAAATATATGGAAGTATATATTTTGAAACATATTCTAATTCTCGTCAATGTGCTATACACGATTCTGAAACTTTAATACTTATTCAGGGGCGTGCTATGACATTTGAAATAAGGGAAGCAATTCCCAAAAACTTACCTATTTATAGTGTAACTCAATTCTTCTGTTGTTTTTGGAAAATTCGTTAATAATGTCGTCATGTGGATTCTGGGACATTTCCTGGACGAGTTTATTTTCAACTGACAAAATTGAAATTTGGGAAGTCTTTCCTGTCCTGTTAAATTTCTAACAAAACTCTTGATACGTTTCAATGTAGAAAAATTTCCTTCTACAGACGCATTAGTAGCAGGACTTGTTAATACTAATTCACATAATTTAACAGTTCAGAATATGCATTTTCCAATTTTGATTGTTTTAAGAAAGTCAAAAGTTCACTAAATTTTTGTGTCAATAACATCGGGTTCATAAATGACTGAAAGTTCTGATCGTAATAAGGCTTTGTCGAAAATATTGTCCATAGTGGTTAAATAATGATTTGAATGAATCTTCTGGGAAAGATATCCCTTTTAATTCTCCAAAATTACACAATTTAAGAAATTTCAGGTGACTGAGATGATCAAATCTGCAGTTAATTTGCTGCAGAATTTGATCTATAATTTCGTAGAAAAGGCGGCGGTAAGAAGTTTGAAGGTCTGCCACATTATCAGTGCGCAGACGCTTTCTTCGTGGCTCCACTTCTCCTAATTCAATTGTTTTTTCCCAGAACTTACCAAATTCATTCCTTTTTTTGAATTATAATGGATTTAAATTCACTAATTTTTTTCAGACAAAAACCAATGTCATTTATTTTACATTGCAATATGTTAAATACATTATATGAAAACGGAAATATTTCCGAAAATATATTAAGTAAAAATTAAAATTAAAGTCTCCTTTCAAACCATCCAAAAATCCTCTAGAACTATTTGTTGTTTCTGCGTCACAATGTTTGCTATTTTCCATTATGTTTTCAAAAAGTTCAATTAACGATTCACGGTGTTCAAATACAGTTAACACCACCCTGCCGTTGTAGTTCCATCGGGTTGCAGCTACTTTGGGTAAACGTTTTTTAACAATTGGGTCTAAGGCTTGTGTGCGCTTCGTAGATTTGGAAAAAAGCAGCCATTTAACACTTACATTCTTTAATATGATTTATAGATTGGGATAAAATTAAATTTAATTTATGAGCACAACAGTGTACAAATAGAGCAAAGGAGAACGTTTCCCGCACTTTACCTTGAAGACCTCCTAAACGTCCGGCCATAACAGCAGCCCCATCATAGATTTGGGCAATTAATTTATTATCAGCCTCCTCAATATATTTCATAATATTAAGCACAATTTTATATAGAGCGTTTGCGGTATGATCTTCTGTCACATTTTTAAGGCCTAAAATCTTTCTTGTACACTCCCATCCATTTTTACGTAGCGTATTACTACAGATAGTTGACTTAAATTAGTTACATCGATTGTTTCATCTAGAACAATAGCAATGAAACGAGTCTGTTTAATTTCAGATTTAATTCTGTTCAAAATAATAGTGGCAGCAGCCGAAATTAAATCATTCTGAATGCGATTTTATGTCCCGCGAAAAACGTTAGACTGTTCCAAGTGATTTTTTAAACAAATGTCGTATTTGGCTATTAAAGAAACTAGGTCTTGACAGTTTCCTCTATTTGCAGATGTAGTTGTTTCCTCATGACCCCTGGGGCCCAATTCATGCTGCGACCAAGAAAACACATAGCATCAATAAGTCTTTTTAATATGTTTCTGTTTTTATCAACCAGTTCATTGTGTTGGCGATGAATTTCAATCTGCTTGTCAACGGCGTATTCAATTCGCGTTTTTCCAAAGACACTTATATTAAAATGGTCTGTAAATGCGCTTTAGACATAACATGTCTTTGTACTAGTTTATGTAGATTATTCAAGTCGGAAAACCTACTTTTATTCCAGAACCTTTTTCAGTCACAAATAGACTACAAGACCAACAAAACAGTTTATTCCTGTTTTCACAACCCATTAACCATTCATATTGTTTATTAGTTTTTTCCGCGTTGAAATGTCGAATAGGTGCATGTTTTAACTCTTGTATTTAAGTTTTTTATAGTAGGTTTCGGCCTACCTATATTAATAATAGCAAGTTTTTCCGCAAACAGTAAGGCTGAAAATCCTTTAGTTATAAAAAAACACACAATACAATCACAGTTATTATTACCACTTGTTTGTAAAGTTTGTAAATCCCCACCCCCACCGTCACCGCTGTTAAAAGCTGATCTACTTGCAGCCATATTAATAATCATAAAATGCCAATGTATTTAACTTACTGGACTGCTTATATATACGAAATAATCAGGCACATTCGCTTTGAACGCGCACCCGGTCTTCGTAGTACAACACATTCTAAAAACATACGTACATCGCGCCGAGCCGAGGTTTCTTTTATAAAGTTGCCCGCTGACTACGTGTATTTAACTGAAGTCATTGCATGCATCCACTCGTAGTATCAGATCAGGTTCATGCTGTCCGCAATCGGTCGCATTCACCTTGCTAGGAGCGTATATACAAATACAGTATGCTGCATAATAAATAATTATGTGTGTGAGCTTGCGAAATAAAAATTTTAATAATTAAATTAGTTTCAAAATTTGAAATTTAATATTTAAAATACAAAAGCGATTTTAAATAATGCGGTTTAGGTATGTAGTCGTTATTTTAAGGGAAGCAATGCTTCCCTTGCTTCCATGGACCGCACGCCACTATACTTATTTTAGGTTATTGCACCATTTCTGTAAATGCATTGTGTTGTTCTGAGTACAGAAAACAAACGAGAAACTGAATACAAAGTTGTGCGAACTGCAATCATTGTATATGTAAAATATTGTATAATTTATAAGAAGTTAGTGGGTTTAGTATATAGTTGAATATGTAAAAAATAGGTTAAATTGGAACAAACTCTAAACTCTAGTACTTGTAGTGACGTAGACTGTTTTTTCAGGAGGCAGAATATGTTGAATACATTATTTCCCATTCGTACAAAAAAAGTATGTTAAAAAAATTTAACCACTGTAACTTTAAGTGCACCCTGAATACAACCAATTTGCCAGGAGGCGATCTTTCACTACTATAACACAAACATTTTGCTTTCAAAAAATTATCAAGGCTAAAATAATTGTATTGTAGAATATTACCTTTTTGCAAAGCGTACTTATTAGTGCTCACCCTGGTCTCTAAGCTTTAGATTGTACACCGAGTTTTAAAAAAATATAGAAAACCCTGTTATTATGCGATAAAGGCAACAGAAAATCAACGAATTTCACCCTTTCCCCAAACAGCGACCATTGCAAATCGAGTCATGCTTGCGACGAGAAGACGACATTGCCTTAAGGGTGTGATGATGCTTGTTATTTGCTAAACTTGAAAACAAAATAATTTCAAGCCTGTTTTTTAAGTTATAGATTTTTTTTTACTGAAAAATATAGGCACTGAGCTGGAGTTACAAAAATGGCCGGTAACTTTTAAAAATAAAAAACAGTCCTGACACAGCAAGCAACTTATGGTAATGAGTGAAGATTGGAACTTGTGATGAGCACTGATAAGTACAATTTAGAGAACCTAATTCACCACAATACAGTTTTCAGATCTGACGTTCGTTTCGCTAAGTGAGCGTCATCAGAGGGAGGAATAAAGTAAGCGAATAAAATCTAAAACTACTATTTATTATGTTACTTGACTAGTAATTGCGAACAGTGCCCTCTATGAAAGCATACACACAAGCCACCAATATTTAATCAGAAATCCCTTTGATTAAGATTTAATTACCTGCTTTTGTAAAACTGCTTGACGTTATTAAATATTCCTTCTAAGAAACAGACACTGATTATTAAAACCACAATTCGAACAATTAACTACACAGGACCGGTCCTGCTCTGTTCATCGAAACATTTTTCCAATTTTGAAGTGGATGTTGTGAAAAAGATCCGACGGTGCAATTCTAACTAGGCGGAAGGCAACGGAAAACTACCGTATTAATCATTTCTTAAAAACAGCATCCATGACAGACACAGCCATGACTGCAACAAGGTGACTTCGCCTATAGACTGTGATGGTGATGATGATGATGATGATGATGGTGATGGTGATGGTGACGGTGACGGTGACGGTGACGGTGACGGTGACGGTGACGGTGACGGTGACGGTGACGGTGACGGTGACGGTGACGGTGACGGTGACGGTGACGGTGACGGTGACGGTGACGGTGACGGTGACGGTGACGGTGACGGTGACGGTGACGGTGACGGTGACGGTGACGGTGACGGTGACGGTGACGGTGACGGTGACGGTGACGGTGACGGTGACGGTGACGGTGACGGTGACGGTGACGGTGACGGTGACGGTGACGGTGACGGTGACGGTGACGGTGACGGTGACGGTGATGGTGATGGTGATAGTGATGGTGATGATTATACTTCTAAATGACAGCTTTACAAGTCAGATCTAAATTTTATAGAATTTACATGTAGTTTGTGTAATTGAGAACTGTAGCTGTATTTGGTCCAACATTTTGGGTCATCATAAAAAAAATCACCTGATTTCATTTCCTCTGTCTGAAATTGTGTCATATTTATCTTAACCCAATGCATGATTTGGATCTAAAAACTTTGTGGAAGTCTGTGTAGTTTGTTGAGTCTCGTGTATTTTTACTGGATTGGTGTAGCTTCCTGGCTTTTTGGTAGATGAATAGTAGGGCATTTTATTGCAAGTGGATATTGTCTTATTCAAAATTAAGACAATAAAAGATAGGACCACTTGATTAAAAAAAGCCTATGTACGATTCAGAAATTTACAATACAATTATACAAATTCATATACATCGAAAAAGATTCTGAAAATCTTGTAGCTTGCTTAAAATACTTAAAAAGATGATTGTTCGTATTTTATAGAACCACTTGTAATCTCATTATATTACAAGCGGTTTTATAAAATATGATCATGTGTTATTACTATTAGCCTGCTTTTTCTAATAGTAATTACGCATGCTCTGAATTAAAATAGTTAATTTTCGCTTTTAAAAATAGAAAATAAAAACGCAAATGTGTAGCTTTCTATATTGCCCACTGGGTCATCATCCCGATTTACTTACAAACAAAATGTGGTGGGTTTGATAACATCTAATGGTTCACTTTAAAAATTTCTTCATTTTTCAGCTACCGCTAACACCTAACAAATACGACCCTGGCAAATTTGATGTTTTTCTAAGGTGCATTTACTATTTCCTTGCTGATTTGTAGAATTATTTGAACTTTTTAGTTAATATTAGTTAAGAATATGATTTTTTTGTTGGCCAAACACCCAGAAAAAAATATAAAGTCAATCACTTATGTTCGAGAATTCAAAGTCATGAGTTGATTGATATGGATAATAAATTATTTTTAATTTACTTTCAATAAATTTCCTCAATTAATAGAAGCCCCCTACAACATATTTTATATCGTTTATCACACCATATGAATGTAGGTGTAAGAAACTTCTTACTATGGAAAAGTATTAATACAATACAATTTCCTGTTGTTTGAAAAAATATATAAAAGTTTAAGTTCAACTAGCAAAACTGCTCGAAATATAGTAGACTTTTTTTAAGTTGTAATATACAGGTTTCCAGCCAGGAACTAACCAGATACATATTTCAGAAACAACTTAACTTTTTTTCTGAAACTTTTGTACGTGTAACAAACAGAATGACGTCTATTTCGCCAAAATATTTTGACAGTTTTTCCACGTCCTGTTAAACCGGAAATTGACATAATCTTCCTTTTTTTTAAATCGAATATCTTTTTATCATTATAATCGATAGATTATGAAATTTGAATAGGACTTTCAGAAACATACCATATGCCTAAATATTACGGTTTGATGTTTATAATTTTATCGGAAAAATGACAGTTGCAAACCTCTAAATCGATTAGCCCACAAATAAACCTTCAGAAAAATGCATTATTTTAGGTTTTGACGTTCATAAGCAACGATGCTGGTATTCAGTAGAGAATCAGAAAATCTTCAAAGTTATAGAGGCTGATTAAAAAAATCGTCAAAAGTTTGAATCCAAAAATATGGAATTATCTCCATTTTTTAATAGAAATAGTCATTTCTTTTATTTCGTTGGACTGCCGGACTAAAAACAGGGCAAGTTTGTATTTACATCCCCATACCCAGATTAGATTAGATTTTATTGTGAGTGGGCTATTTCAGTCCCTCCACCGCGACCTTAGGTCCCCATACCTAACTCTGACAATTTTTGTTATTGGCGGTTTTTTTGGAAAATCGCTGTTTTATGAGATTTCTACAATTAACCCATTAGTGCATGAACTCAAAAAAAGTTGTTTTTATTATAGAGTGTCCCTCAAAAGGGACTCTATCCAAAATAAACATAGTGGAGCCTTATTCTTACTTTAAATAAGTGTCAGTATTCTATTCAGTATGGTATTTTTCAAAACAAAACTTCGAATGAAATCCACAGTCACATTTAATGCATATGAAATTACTCTTCTTTTTACATTCTTGACATCGTCTGTCAGACCCATTGTACCAAAATGTAATAAAGAGGCACAGTTTGGATCGCTTGGTTTCAACTTCTTCATTAACACCCAGCCATTTGAGATAATTGCATTTAATAAATACGAGACTATTGGCCAATACCATTTTCTTTGTCACATTCTTGTCCTGTATAGCGCAATCAATCCATCCATTTTATCCACTCTTCCTATATGTTTGTTGTAACCGGATGTAATTTTTTGTTGGGGAATTCGTTTGTGCGTTTTGGTTTTCTTACACCACCTGGATGTCGTAAAAATATCATTATTCTCAAAATTTGTACCCAACGTCACGACTTTATTGTCTTTCCATTGCACAAAAGTAACAGTATCACATGAGACAAAATTATGGCCCCCTCTTGGTTTTAGTGTGCAAGAGCCACCGTCAGGAAATGGGCACTTTTCCGTTCGGTTTTCCCTTATTGTTCCAGTTGCACAAATATTGATTTCAGATATATGATTTAGTAATCTCAATCTTTTGGAGCGGTTATCGAAAAAAACTTTGTGTCCGTTATCAAGAGTGACATCTGCCTTTTTGTGTAACGACATTACCACGTCTCCACCAAGACCAAATTCCTTTTCTACATCAGATTTGCCTGTGTAAATTTCAAAAGATATCATGTACCCATTTGTACTACATAGTATCCAGTTTTTGTAACCAAACCTTATTGGCTTACCCTTGATATATTGCTTTGAATAATGTTTCCCATAATAGAGTATCATGAATCCAAAAAGTACGGTACACCGTGTATTAAAACGAAGTCATTCCCATCCATAACAACTTACAATCGTACAAAGCTTAAATGTTGACGATTACCCTAAGCGACTTTAATTCTGCAGATGGTATCAAAGACAATGTCAGCAAGACAAAATTTTTCATTTGAAAATAATATGGAATGATGAATCCAAATTTACAAATTGTGGTGTGTATAATCGCCATAATAGGCATTATTGGGCAAATGAAAATCCCCATCTAAAGAAAGACGATTGCAAGACTGATTTGGTATTAATGTTTGGTGCGGCTTATGAGGTAAACAACTGTTATTTTTATTTGTAGATTAGACAGTTAATTTGAAAAAATTTCAGGTAACTTCATTGTTGGTCCGTTCATTTTTGAAAATAATTTAACTGGGGGAAAGGTATCTTTATCTATTGAGAAATGATGTGTTACCAACAATTTGAAGACTTCATGATAATTTAGACGAGATTTGGTACCAACAAGATGATTGTCCAGCTCACAATGCTAGGATCGTCAAAGAATTTTTGTACCAAAATTTTAATAATCGTGTCATTTATAACAATGGGCCGCTTAATTGGTGTGCTCGAAGTCCTGATATAACACCCATGGATTTTTATTTTTGGGGTACTCTGAAGAATGATGTTTATAAATTCTATCCACCACAAAATATCAATGAATTACGAAACAGAATCACGGAAGCTATAAATCATATTAACCAAAACACCCTCACCAGAGGTTTCAGGCAAGTTTCAAAAAGGGAACAAAACGGTGGCCATATTGAACAATTTTCTATTTAGTGTATTTTTGAGTTTCTATTTTAATATTTGTTAAGTTCCGTTTCTAATTGTGTTGTTTTGTGGAGTTTAAGTTTCTATTTGTTATTGCGGGATTTCGCTGTTAAGCTGTTTCACATAATATTACCTAGCATTATTACCTAATTAAGTATTGTAAATTAAATCACAATATTTTTTTATCGTAAATCATTACTGAAAATTATGTTAAAAGTAGAAGTCTAGACTTCATGGCCTACTGCTTTTTGAACACTTTTTTTGTCATTTATTTTCTGGTATTGGATTTCATATCCTACTATCTTCAAAACGGTTTTTCTCAAAATTGTCAGTGGAATTACAAGATTTCTCAAGCATTAAGCATGTTGTACATCATTGGAAATCTCTTTTCACAGGCTATCACATGAGCAAAAAATCCAATATGGCTGTCATAATTTAAAAAAAACGTTGATACATGTAATTTATACCTAACTGACAATTTTTGTTATTGGCGGTTTTTTCGGTGAATCGTTTTATGAGATTTCTACAATTAACCCTTTAGTGCATGAACTCAAAAAAAGTTGTTTTTATTAGAGACTGTCCCTCAAAAGGGACTCTATTCAAAATAAACATAGTGGAGCCTCATTCTTACTTAAAATAAGTGTCGGTATTCTATTCAGTATAGTATTTTTCAAAACAAAACTTCGAATGAAGTCCACATTCACATTTAATGCATATGAAATTACTCTTCTTTTTACATTCTTGACATCGTCTGTCAGACTCATTGTACCTAATGAGATTCCCAATGTTGTCAAATCTGGAAGCTACTTGAGTAGGTAGGGTAGTTTTTCCTCTGTTCGGTTTTTTACCATAAGTCTGCAGAAGACTCATTGCCAATAAATCTCCCAAAATGTAATAAAGAGGCACAGTTTGGATCGCTTGGTTCCAACTTCTTCATTAGCACCCAGCCATTTGAGATAATTTCATCTAGTAAATAGGAGAGTATTGGCTAATACCATTTTCTTTGTCGCATTCTTGTCCTGTATAACGCATCCATCCATTTTATCGACTCCTCCCATATGTTTGCTATAACCGGATATAATTTTTGGTGGGGGAATTTGTTTGTGTGTTTTCGTTTCCTTACACCATCTGGATGTCGTAAAAATATCATTATTTTCAAAATTTGTACCCAACGTTGCGACTTTATTGTCTTTCCATTCCACAAAAGAACAGTATCACATGATACAAAATTATAGGCCCCCTCTTGGTTTTGATTTGCAAGAGCCACCGTCAGGAAATGGGTACTTTTCCGTTTAGTTTTCCCTTATTGTTCCAGTTGCACAAATATTAATTTTAGATGGATGGTAACCTAAAACTTTTGGAACAGTTATCGAAAAAAACTTTGTGTCCGTTATCAGGAGTGACATCCGCCTTTTTGAGTAATGACATTACCACGTCTCTACCAAGACCAAATTGCTTTTCTACATCAGATATGTCTGTGTAAATTTCAAAATTTATCATGTACCCATTTTTACTACATACTGTCCAGTTTTTGTAACCAAACCTTATTGGCTTACTCTTGATATATTGCTTTGATTACTGTTTTCCATAATAGAGTATCATTTCTCCAAAAAGTACGGTACACCGTGTATTAATACAAAGTCATTACCATCCATACCAACCTACAATCGTACAAGGATTAAATGTTGACGATTACCCTAAGCGACTTCAATTCTGCAGATGGTATCAAGGACAATGTCAGCAAGACGAAAATTTTCATTTGAAAATCATATGGACTGATGAATCCAGATTTACAAATTGTGGTGTGTATAATCGCCATAATAGGCATTATTGGGCAAATGTACATCCCCATCTAAAGGAAGAAAGACGATTGCAAGACAGATTTGATATTAATGTTTGGTGCGGCTTATTAGGTAAAAAACTGTTGTTTTTATTTGTAGATTAGACAGTTAATTTGAAAAAATTTCAGGTAACTTCATTGTTGGTTCGTTCTTTTCTGAAAATAATTTAACTGGGGGAAAGGTATCTTTATCTATTGAGAAATGATATCTTACCAACAATTTGAAGAGTTCATGCTAATTCAGACGAGATTTGGTACCAACAAGACGGTTGTCCAGCTCACAATGCTAGGATCGTCAAAGAATTTTTGTACCAAAATTTTAATAATCGTGTCATTTATAACAATGAGCCGCTTAATTGGTGTGCTGGAAGTCCTGATATAACACCCATAGATTTTTATTTTTGGGGTACTCTGAAGAATGATGTTTATAAATTCGATCCACCACAAAATATCAATGAATTACGAAACAAAATCACGGAAGCTATAAATCATACTAACCAAAACACCCTTACCAGAGGTTGCAGGCAAGTTCCAAAAAGGGAACAAAACGGTGGCCATATTGAACAATTTTCTATTTAGTGTAGTTTTGAGTTTATATTTTAATATTTGTTGAGTTCCGTTTCTAATTGTGTTGTTTTGTGGAGTTTAAGTTTCTATTTGTTATTGCCGGGTTTCGCTGTTAAGCTGTTTCACATAATATTACCTAGCATTATTACCTAATTAAGTATTGTAGGTAAATTGAATCACAATATTTTTTTATCGTGAGTCATTACGGAAAATTATGTTAAAAGTAGAAGTCTTTTGTTAGACTCCATGGCCTACTGCTTTTTGAACACTCTTTTTTGTCATTTGTTTTCTGATATTGGATTTCATAGCCTACTATCCTCAAAACGGTTTTTCTCAAAATTATCAGTGCAATTACAAGATTTCTCAAGCATTAAGCATGTTGTACATCATTGGAAATCTCTTTTCACAGGCTATCACATGAGCAAAAAATCCAATATGGCTGTCATAATAAAAACAAACATTGATACATGTAGCTCAAAAACAAATAACAATCCAAAGTTGAGAATAGCAAAGATTACTCTGTGACAAGTGTCCTGATAATGTGCAAGTTTTAGACATGTCAGATCAACGCTTACTTAGATATTGGAGGATAAAGAAATCGACAAAATAACTCGAAAACGAAAAGAGGCTGGGCAAAATACAAGTCATAGTTGGAACTAGCATGAAATTCTACAAAACATTGCTAATTTAACCGTCTCCATATCTCTAATAATAACGGAGATAGCAATAGATTCCCATCCAGTTTGGGGCACACTGTATAATGCCTATATCATTTTGAAAATTTTCTGATTACTACTGAATACCTGCGTCTTCGCTTATGAACGTCAAAACAGAAAATAATGCATTTTTTTGAAGATTTATTTGGGTGGCTAATCGATTTAGAGGTTTGCATTTGTCATTTTTTCCATAAAATTATAAATATCTAGGAAACTGTAATATTTAGGCATATGGTATGTTATATAAAGTCACATTTAAATTTTATAAGCTATCGATTGTAATGATAAAAAAGTGGGTATTTAATTTAAAATAACAACGATTGTGTCAACTTCCGGTTTAACCGAAAGTGCTAAAACTTTCAAAATATTTTGCTTAAATAGACCACATTCTGTTTGTTACACGTGCAAAGTTTCAGAAAAAAAAATTGATAGGTTCCTGAAATATGTATCTTGTGAGTTCCTGGCTGGACACCTGTATTGTGGCTTTATTTGAAGCCAAAGAAAATATATTATCACATGTCATTCTTTTTTTTTTGTCAAGTCCGTCTTAGGCAAGCATAATCAACTTTTGTCGACAACTGTATCTTAAAAAAAATTTTAATTTCACAGTTGTTAGTGTATTTTTATTTCATGCTTAAATGCAGATATCTACTGCATCCTTAACTTTTTTCAAGGTCGTTGCCTCAAAAACTATTGCACATTATTTCTGCTGATATTTACTCTCAATAGCAATGAGATGCATTCCAACATTTTCTTCAGAAGAAATTATAGCTTCACTAGAAACCTTGGACTTTAGTAATAGTAAATCACATACCATTTTAGTCAATAGTGCATTACAAATTGCTAATTTATTTTACATTAACCTGTTGATTAAATCAATTACAAGCTATGTAATGATAACAGTGCAGTAAAACCATCCCGAGGTGACCTTGGTCGTTATAGATCCAATCTAATAATAATAATCAATGTTTATTACAACTTTGATAGTTTGATTTGTCATTATCATTATCAGTGTAACAAAACAAAGTCAATACTTAATGACTGAAATGGTGTGTTGAAAAACAGTTATGTCCAAAAGTTTGTTTTGAAATCAAACAAACTTCCTAGATTTTTTATAAATCAAAATACAACTTCGGTATGTGCAGACGACTTATAGTACTCTTCGAAAGCAACCTCTCTGTGAGAAGAATTTTGAAAAGAAAATAAACGAAACCGAGCTACAAGCCAAAAAACAACGTGGACTTATACTGTTCTTGAACTCAATTAAATTTTACGAAGAAAATTTTGTAGCTTTAAGGAGTTTAAATAGGAAAGGGTCACTAATCCTGATAAAAAACGAAATATATCAAATTATGTTTTATCCAGAAGTTTTACATAACATTTCCTTTTAGAAATATCGAATATGGAATATGTTTTCAGTAAAGTGGATAGCTAATTTTAGTCTTCTTCATTATTAGTCGTTGTCGGCCTGGAAGTAACGTGATAGTAGAACTTCCAAGTCCCGCCAGTTATATATTTCAGTACTTTCTTGATATCGGTGATTTTTTGTAGATAATCGGAATGCATTTCTTATAGGCTATCGGCGTGGGAGGTGGGGGAAAAACAATATTGTTTCAGAAGCTTAAAAGCATGAGGAATAGAACCATTAATACAGTCCTACGTGATGACATATCCTGGGGTCGAACTATCGTAGATCAATTGTCTGAAGTTAGAAAATGTGAAAGCTTATGCAGTATTGCATCGAGAACCAACTGCAGTGCTCGTTGTTTTTTTAGCTATTGGGATACCAGTTTTGAAAATCAATAATGTCTTTGTAAGTTGTGGTCTTCACACTAAACGGGTTTTTTCCTCTGCAAGTTAACATCATGTCTTTATACTCTTCTGGTGAGTAAATCCGGTCATGACGCCTTAATAATTTAATGTTGAATGGTCTGAAGTCCCTATCACAACGCAGTAATGAATGGCCTGTCACAGAAAAATAGTGGTATATTTTCTTGAAGCTCCGAGATCCCTGTAATGCCAAAAGGAACGAACCACAGTATTATTACGATCCGATCCTGGACAGAAAGGATGTGTAGTTTGGTAATATCGGCGGAAATGTGACATTGTATGTAATCGTTCAGAAAGGTACATACTTCATCTAGTCTCTTCCGAGCTTGGCCTTCATAAGTATTATTATTATCTTCAAGTATAAAAGATATCAGTATCATCTTTCATATTACGGATCTCAAATGTATACACTCACAGCTGTCGAGTCGAGCGTTGAGTCTAAGAAGAGTATGAGTCCTGGACGTGTACTGTTCATCAACTCATCGCCATATACAGTGTGTCCCAAACTGGATAGGAATGTATTGCTATCTCCGTTATTATTAGAGATAGGGAGGCGGTTAAATTAGCAATGTTTTGTAGAATTTCATGCTTATTCCAAATATGACATATATTTCACCCTGCCTCCTTTCCTTTACGAATTATTTTGATATATGGACTGATGAATCCAGATTTACCAATTGTGATGTGTATAATCGCCATAATAGGCATTATTGGGCAAATGAATATCCCCATCTAAAGGAAGAAAGACGATTGCAAGACAGATTTGGTATTAATGTTTGGTGCGGCTTATTAGGTAAAAAACTGTTATTTTTATTTGTAGATTAGACAGCTAATTTGAAAAAATTTCAGGTAACTTCATTGTTGGTCCGTTCTTTTTTCAAAACAATTGAACTGGGGGAAAGGTATCTTAATCTATTGAGAAATGATATCTTACCAACAATTTGAAGAGTTTATGATAATTTAGACGAGATTTGGTACCAATAAGACGGTTGTCCAGCTCACAATGCTAGGATCGTCAAAGAATTTTTGTACCAAAATTTTAATAATCGTTTCATTTATAACAATGTGCCGCTTAATTGGTGTGCTGGAAGTCCTGATATAACACCCATAGATTTTTATTTTTGGGGTACTCTGAAGAATGATGTTTATAAATTCGATCCACCACAAAATATCAATGAATTACGAAACAGAATCACGGAAGCTATAAATCATACTAACCAAAACACCCTTACCAGAGGTTGCAGGCAAGTTCCAAAAAGGGAACAAAACGGTGGCCATATTGAACAATTTTCTATTTAGTGTATTTTTGAGTTTATATTTTAATATTTGTTGAGTTCCGTTTCTAATTGTGTTGTTTTGTGGAGTTTAAGTTTCTATTTGTTATTGCCGGGTTTCGCTGTTAAGCTGTTTCACATAATATTACCTAGCATTATTACCTAATTAAGTATTGTAGGGTAGTGGAACCAGTGATAGACATGTTAAGGTTTACTATTGGTTCCAATAGCCATAATACATCTTTGAATTAGGTTAGGGTGATTAAGTTATATACATAAATACAGCTCGTTATATACTTTCAATTCTTCAATATCTGCGATCTTCAAAATTAAATTAATATATGATAACTAATTTTTCTTCTAATAATGTTCATTGCTCTAGTGTTGGACACCCCAATTTTTTTTCGTTCCTAATTTGGACACTCATGGATGCAGTAATGGACATCATTTTCTAAATCTATTTTTTTCAATAAAGGTAGACAATCATATAGTTAAGCTACTGCCATGTCATGTGTAGGAAGATATGTAAGTACCTAATATACAAAGGTAGGAGCACATTTTCCTAGATAAGTGAGTTTTTGAAATGTTTTTTTTTTGCTTGTGGACATTCATCACCCAACCTCCATTTGTACCCAACTATAATATATTACTTTTGATATACCTGTATAGGTAGTAGATACCCAAAATTAGAATCGGAATGTATGCACGTGAATGATGAACTTATTTATTTATTTGCGAATTATTAGCGGTAATACAGATAGAAGCCTACATGAAATACAGAAGTATTCTTAATAACTTTGTCTAACTTTTAATCTTCGTCTGTTTCGTTGTCCCAATCTTCATTTACGTCACTGCTGTCTACAGTAATTCCACAGTCTTCACACACAAACTGTAATTCGTCTTCAGAATCACAGGTACTTAAACCTAGTGAATCCATATATTTTATCGGAACACAGATCTTATGAACCTTATTTGGGCAACTAATACAACTTAACCATTTTGCCTTCCTCTCAAAAAAATGCTGATCTTTCCAAGCCAGTCTACATTTGCAACATTTCCAATCCAGTTTATTATTTTGTTCTACTTTCTTCGGTGCTGCTTTTTTATCTTTGGTTTCAGCTTTCTTAAATTTTTTTGTTTGGTTATTTTTTAATTTTTCTTGTCGTTTCTCTTCTCTAGCTCGTTTCCTATTTTCTTTTAATTGTTCTCTCTCTAATTTAAAGTTTTCCTTCTTACGCTGCTCGTTTAACCAATAGTCAGATGTAATGACCGAACGGGATCTTTCTTGTACTTTTTTTTTACTTTTTATTTCATCTTTAGGCCAAAATAGGTATTTTTTAAAAGGGGATTCTTTCGATTGCGTATGTGCCTCTGCTAATGTCTCTTCAATTTGTTGATCATTAGTTTGGTTTTCTGGATGGTAATACATAATATTCACTTCAGGAACATTGGTTCTCGACGTTGAGGGAATTGCCAAGTCTGGAGTATGCTTAACATTTTTGTCAAGTTCAATTGCTTGGGCCTCTTCAACATGTATGTCTACGTTCTCGTCTTCTTGCAGAATTTCAAATGATTCTTTGTTGTTCTTATTTACAGTTTCAATTATATTTTCAGTCTCATTTGAAACTGACATGCTAGTCAATTTGATCATCTTTTTCCAAACATCATACAAATCCTTTGACGATTCAGGTCCCTTCCATTCCTCCTCAGGATGCTCTTTCATAGCTTTAAGTATTGACAGTGGAATGTTCGATTCTAGAACGCTCAAACAACTTTTGATCTCTTGAACTGTGTGATGAGTTTGGTTAGATGTTTTGTCATATCCCTCTTTCTCGTTTCCATTTGACTTCTGTATCATTTTAGAATAGTCGACATTATTTGGATCAAACGGAAAAAGCCCACAAACTCGAAAACCGTTTTCTGGTGAAAAATCGTTTAGAATATTTTCTAGCAGTGGAGCAACATTCTGCCTCATTACTTGTCGGTTCTCATGTTCTGTTAGCCACTTTCTGACATATAATTTCCATTTACTTTTTAACGGATAAAACACGGAAACGTCCAAAGGTTGTAACACATGTGTCGCATTTGGATAAAATGCTACTAGAATTATCTGTTTTTCTCGCAAAAACATACTTAGGTGTAATGTTAGATGTGACTTGTGTCCATCAACAAAAAATATTACAGGGCGTTCTACATTGGTCTCTGTTAGCCACGGTTCGAAAATATTCGCCATATATTCGAAAAAAACCTCTCCCGTCATCCATCCCGATTCTGACTTACCTAGGCCCCAACCTTTCGGAAAACTGTTTACTATTTCGGAGGGGATTCTCTTATATGGATACACTACCATAGGTGGAGCAATTTTTCCAGAGGCTGACACTGTTAACAGAACTGTAAGGCTTTCCTTTTCTGAAGTCTTAGAAACATCATAAATATTTTTGACTCCTTTAGGTGCCAGTACTTTTCCCGTTTTAGGACATAACGAAATAGCTGTCTCATCAGCATTAAATATGCGATTTCCATTTTCTAAGATTTCGTTATAATGGTTTTCTTCAAAGTAGTTTGAAACCTCCTTAAACCAATTGCGTATATCAGTCTCAGTTAACTGATTTCGATAACCAGTGAGCTTCTCAGAGGTTTTCAACGATATATTTGGATGTCTTTTTAAGAAAGATTTGAACCATTTTTTCCCCGGAATGCCGTCAGAAAATGGAGTTTCACGATTGAGTTCTTTAATTAACTTTGCGACTGTGTCCATTAAGGATTGTTTGGTTACTGGAAATCCAGCTCTTGCAATATCAACAATCCAGGTGATAATGCGACTTTCCTCTTCTTCTGAGAGTACCGTAGGAGGACCCATATTGCACACCTCAGGGCTTATGCCCTTTAACTTATTTCTTAATGTTATACGGGGCACATTGAATCTTTTGCTGGCAGTATTAACGGGCATACCAAGCTTAGGAGCTGCTAAAGCTTCAGCCATTTGTTCGGGAGTATATTTCTTGAACTGCTTCTTCTCCATATTTAACAAAAGAATCTGGAAAAAAGAATAAAAATCACATTCTTGCTGATACCAGTAATGGACACACTCAAATGCCCTTTGATGGACATCCTGTCCAACACTGGATCCGGTTGTTAGATAAGTGTGTGACTTATAGCAAAAGAAAGCAATATAAATTTCTAGCTAGCGGGTCAGTAAATATTATTAAAACATCTTTTTTCCTTAAATGGACAGTATGTCCATTTAAGGTTCTTGATAGGATTATGTGATCCAGTGTTGGACACCTAACCTAAAAGCATTAAAACACGAAGCACAGTCGAAAAAAGCTTATATTTAGTTAAATACATACCTTAGGAATTAGATATAACTTGTAAACTTCAAATAAACAAATTATTGCGGCTATTAAGGCTTAAGAAAACGATTGTCTTTCTTAAGTCTATCACTAACAAATTAACTAACTTGGCGCCAATTTGAGAACTGATACCTAAATGTTGCTTTTCTAGATAGTGGCGACATCTGTCATAACTAGTGTTAACGAAATTACAGTTTATAAGGTTGAGAGAACGATTTGTAGAGTTTACAGAAATCTGTACCTAACGTAAATGCTTATTTAAATGCGCAAAAGTCTTACATGTCCATTATTGGGTACATGTCCAAAACTGGTTCCACTACCCTAAATTAAATCACAATATTTTTTTATCGTGAGTCATTACGGAAAATTATGTTAAAAGTAGAAGTCTTTTGTTAGACTCCATGGCCTACTGCTTTTTGAACACTCTTTTTTGTCATTTGTTTTCTGATATTGGATTTTATAGCCTACTATCCTCAAAACGGTTTTTCTCAAAATTATCAGTGCAATTACAAGATTTCTCAAGCATTAAGCATGTTGTACATCATTGGAAATCTCTTTTCACAGGCTATCACATGAGCAAAAAATCCAATATGGCTGTCATAATAAAAACAAACATTGATACATGTAGCTCAAAAACAAATAACAATCCAAAGTTGAGAATAGCAAAGATTACTCTGTGACAAGTGTCCTGATAATGTGCAAGTTTTAGACATGTCAGATCAACGCTTACTTAGATATTGGAGGATAAAGAAATCGACAAAATAACTCGAAAACGAAAAGAGGCTGGGCAAAATACAAGTCATAGTTGGAACTAGCATGAAATTCTACAAAACATTGCTAATTTAACCGTCTCCATATCTCTAATAATAACGGAGATAGCAATAGATTCCCATCCAGTTTGGGGCACACTGTATAATGCCTATATCATTTTGAAAATTTTCTGATTACTACTGAATACCTGCGTCTTCGCTTATGAACGTCAAAACAGAAAATAATGCATTTTTTTGAAGATTTATTTGGGTGGCTAATCGATTTAGAGGTTTGCATTTGTCATTTTTTCCATAAAATTATAAATATCTAGGAAACTGTAATATTTAGGCATATGGTATGTTATATAAAGTCACATTTAAATTTTATAAGCTATCGATTGTAATGATAAAAAAGTGGGTATTTAATTTAAAATAACAACGATTGTGTCAACTTCCGGTTTAACCGAAAGTGCTAAAACTTTCAAAATATTTTGCTTAAATAGACCACATTCTGTTTGTTACACGTGCAAAGTTTCAGAAAAAAAAATTGATAGGTTCCTGAAATATGTATCTTGTGAGTTCCTGGCTGGACACCTGTATTGTGGCTTTATTTGAAGCCAAAGAAAATATATTATCACATGTCATTCTTTTTTTTTTGTCAAGTCCGTCTTAGGCAAGCATAATCAACTTTTGTCGACAACTGTATCTTAAAAAAAATTTAATTTCACAGTTGTTACTGTATTTTTATTTCATGCTTAAATGCAGATATCTACTGCATCCTTAACTTTTTTCAAGGTCGTTGCCTCAAAAACTATTGCACATTATTTGTGCTGATATTTACTCTCAATAGCAATGAGATGCATTCCAACATTTTCTTCAGAAGAAATGATAGCTTCACTAGAAACCTTGGACTTTAGTAATAGTAAATCACATACCATTTTAGTCAATAGTGCATTACAAATTGCTAATTTATTTTACATTAACCTGTTGATTAAATCAATTACAAGCTATGTAATGATAACAGTGCAGTAAAACCATCCCGAGGTGACCTTGGTCGTTATAGATCCAATCTAATAATAATAATCAATGTTTATTACAACTTTGATAGTTTGATTTGTCATTATCATTATCAGTGTAACAAAACAAAGTCAATACTTAATGACTGAAATGGTGTGTTGAAAAACAGTTATGTCCAAAAGTTTGTTTTGAAATCAAACAAACTTCCTAGATTTTTTATAAATCAAAATACAACTTCGGTATGTGCAGACGACTTATAGTACTCTTCGAAAGCAACCTCTCTGTGAGAAGAATTTTGAAAAGAAAATAAACGAAACCGAGCTACAAGCCAAAAAACAACGTGGACTTATACTGTTCTTGAACTCAATTAAATTTTACGAAGAAAATTTTGTAGCTTTAAGGAGTTTAAATAGGAAAGGGTCACTAATCCTGATAAAAAACGAAATATATCAAATTATGTTTTATCCAGAAGTTTTACATAACATTTCCTTTTAGAAATATCGAATATGGAATATGTTTTCAGTAAAGTGGATAGCTAATTTTAGTCTTCTTCATTATTAGTCGTTGTCGGCCTGGAAGTAACGTGATAGTAGAACTTCCAAGTCCCGCCAGTTATATATTTCAGTACTTTCTTGATATCGCTGATTTTTTGTAGATAATCTGGATGCATTTCTTATAGGCTATCTGCGTGGGAGGTGGGGAAAAACAATATTGTGTTTCAGAAGCTCAAAAGTATGGGGAATAGAACCATTAATATAGTCCTACGTGATGACATATCCTGGGGTCGAACTATCGTAGACAAACTGTCTAAAGTTAGAAAATGTGAAAGCTTATGCAGTATTGCATCGAGAACCAACTGCAGTGTCTGTTGTTTTTTAGCTATCGGGACACCAGTTTTTAAAATCGATAATGTCTTTGTAAGTTGTGGTCTTCACACTAAATGGGCTTTTTTCCTCTGCAAGTTAACATCATGTCTTCATACTCTTCTGGTGAGTAAATCCGGTCATGACGCCTTACTAATTTAATGTTGAATGGTCCGAAGTCTCTGTCACAACGCAGAAATGAATGGCCTGTCACGGGAAAATAGTGGTATATTTTATTGAAGCTCCGAGATCCCTGTAGTGCCAGAAGAAATCGAACCACAGTGTTATTATGATCCGATCCTGGACAAGGGGTGTAGTTTGGTAATATCGGCGGAAATGTGACATTGTATGTAATCGTTCAGAAAGGTACATACTTCATCTGGTCTCTTCCGAGTTGGCCTTCATAAGTATTATTATTATCTTCAAGTATAAAAGATACCAGTATCATCTTTCATAATACGGATCTCAAATATATACACCCACAGCTGTCGAGTCGAGCGTTGAGTCTCAGAACAGTATAAGTCCTGGACGTGTACTGTTCATCAACTCATCGCCATATATACGTAATGGTTAGCGGAAAAACGGTAGGGTTTAGCATACTGTACTTTTAGCGCAATCTTGGAAATATTATTAAGCACACTTGGAAACACACTTGAAATATTAATATCCAATTTAATATCCAACCCTTGGTTGTAATAGTCCTGTGTCTTAAGCTTCTTTCATCTGCAATTACATGCAGCCAAATTTGATTAAATTGAAATATATCCGATAGTTTTAGAGACACTTTAAAAAACTTGCCATAAATCTCTTCTTTTAATATATTAATTTTATTTGTATATTTAAAAGTCTGGACGCAACAAGTGCATTATGGAAGTGAATTTTCATTAAAAAAAATTAATAGCAAATGCAAGCAGGCATCAATCAGATTACCGGTATAGCCTATGTAGTAGAAACAATGTACCATATTTTATCAAAATTACTTATTGTTTGAAAATGTACACAAATTTTCCGAAAATAAACTTAAAATGTTGGTTTCCTACCCAACAAACCGTGGGTTAATAGCAAACTGAATTATTGAAATTAAAAAGATTTAATGAAAATTCGCTACCAAAACGCACTTACTGCGTCTCGATTTTTTTTCTTACAAACATGCATCATATTTCGATAAAAAAATGCAAAAATGCATTAGCGAATTTGTTCTACGAAAATTAGCTAAAAATTATAGACCGTTAAACCATAAACTTAACTAAACCTACAGCCAAAGCATCAGAGAAAGGGTCTATTTGAAATGAATTTCCTGTAAATATAATAATATTTCAGTAAAATGAAGGACAATGACAGTTGAAGCTGAAACTTAAGGGTTCGCAGAACACTCTTCTCTTCCTTCAGCATTTTCTATTCCTAATCCGTATTTGTTCCACGTTTTCGCCTAAACATTGCCAATTTTGACGTTTCAAATGAGGAAAACTCCAAAATTGTTTTCTTTATCTGGCAATAAATTTTTTGTCTTTAAACTTAGAGACTTAGATTTTGGCACATGGTTCACTCTTTATAATACAATCACGCGTACCAAATTTGGTTGCCCTTGCTTTGTTATTTCTGGAGATATACACTTTTTCAGAAAGAAAACACAAAATTTTCCGGGAAAACCTGGGCCGATTTTTGCGGATAACGAACTTGTTCAAGCCACTTGCAAAAGAAAGGTACTCGCCAAATTCGGTCAAAATCAGCCCATTATTTTTTGAGTTATCGGTGTGATACCTATATATATATATATATATATATATATATATATATATATATATATATATATATATATATATATATATATATATATATATATAAACATATATAAAGGTTTAAACTGACTACGGATATGTGTTCTAGGGGGCCAAATTAGCGCTCATTTGTAGAATTTTTTTTAATTCAAAAGTCGGGATCTCCTAATTAGTGAACGTATTTTAAGAAAATTCACTAAAAAGTAAAATACGTATTTTTATCATAATTACGTTAGCAAACGCCACTTTAGAAACCTAATTACATTTTACGTTCAAAAAACTATGCTCTGTGGATATTAAATCATCTTATCTAGCAAACAATTTAATCGTATTATTTTAATGGCTATGTGTGAAGAATTACTTAGTTCCGCTACCTGATAATAGAATTATCCTTAATTAAAATTTATACATCTTGAAATTATATTCCTCAACTGACAATTAAACTGATTCTATAATATGCTGTTTGATTATGATTTTATGTATGATAATACTAATGCGAATGGGAAGTTTTGTATTATTGAAGAATGGTGCCTTGGATGTTTTGTTTGATAAAAAAACACAAAAATGTTGAATATATGAACAAAGCAAATTGTTGTAATAACTGTACATTATCTTAATAAAACATTGGAATTTACTTGTTTCTTTATCTATTTGTAGTTTTAGACTTGCTCTATAGGTATTCCCGTCCCAAGTGACTTTTAAAGGAATTGTAATCATCGTAATTTTTGTAAGCTGTAAAAAACTAGAAGAGTGATTTCGGGTATAGTAAACTGGTTATTTTTTTTCCCTCGGGGCTCGTCCGCGGCCTTGCCGCCCCGATAGCACTTCAACCTTTGGTTGATTGTGCATACCTTTAGTCTTACTCCACCCATTCCAAAATCACTGTGCCTTGAACTAGTCTGCACAGCAATCGGTAAAGTGAAGTTTTATATTGCTCTGTCTCCGGTCTAGACTGACCGTGGATCAGTTGTCTTTTGCGGTCCAGAGCTTTACACTCGCACAAGATGTGCTGGGCTGATTCCTCCCCCTCGCCGCAGAGTCTGCATGCGACATCCCCCACGAACCGCCCAATTTTATGAAGGTGTTTCTAGACGGCCATGTATCCCATCAAGAGACCTGTGTTTCTGAGCTATCCTCTGCTAAGATTTAGCAGCTCCACAGCTCTCTTTGAACTGGGTTCTTCAATTATTGACTTCCCATGTCTGAGCCCTGGGCAGTCTGTCCAGTACACCTTGTGTTGGTTTCTGACCCAGGACTTAATGGCTCTACTGGCAGTGCTCTTTGTCACGCCCAGAGCCGGTTCTGGTCCCATAAATGGTTCTGCTGACCCTCTTTTCGCGAGACTGTCAGCTTCTTCATTGCCTTTGACCCCCGAGTGACCCGGCACCCAGATGAGGGTCACATCATTCTGCCCAGCCAGGTCGCTCGTCTCGTCTCGGCACTCACTCACCAGCCAGGAATTTACCCGTGGGCTACTTAGTGCCTGGCTGTCTGTGGCTATGAGGATCCGCTTGTTGGTGTAGCCCCTCCTCTTGTTATCCCGCACACAATGCAGTATGGTGTACATTTCGGCCTGAAACACCGTTACATGGGCTCCGAAGGAAATACTATGACATACACTCGGTCCTTCCGAGTAAACACCTGCCGCCGTCCCACGCTCCCGGCCGGATCCGTCCGTAAACCAGACGAGCGTGTCCCGTGGTATGCCCAGCGTCTCCTCCCGCCGTGCCTCGCGGTCGGGGATTTCCACTGTAAAGTTGTTTTCCCTGCACATTCGCGGGCTCGCGAAGTCTGATATCATTTCAAGCATGGGCTCCTTCACGATCTCCTGAATTTTGCAGTGGCCCCGGAAGCCTGGGTTGATCTTCAGTCTACCATTGCAGGCTAGTCTGTATAGTCCTAGCGTGGCCTCCCCCATAATAACTAAGTGTGTGTGTGTGTGGGGGGGGGGGGGCAGATCCAACAACACCTCCATGGCGGCTGTTGGGGTTGAAGACATGGCCCCTGTGATGCCTGGGCAACCCATGCTTTGGATCTTGCCTAGTTTGTGTTTGGCACTGGATTGTGTCACCTTAGGCCACCAGACCAGTGCCGCGTATCTGAATGATGGTCTGACCACTCTTGTGTACAGCCAGTGGGCCATACTAGGTCCTTAGTCCCCACGTTTTTCCATATAGCCGCCTAGTGACAGCTAAGGTCATGACTGCCTTACGCAGTATTTTTCCAATGTGACCAATCCAGGTTAGCTTAGAGTGCAATACGACTCCAATGCACTTCCACTTCCTTCTCCTTGTAAACGGCACGACGGTTGCCTTCTCAGGGCTCACCCCGTACCCTTGCCCAACCGTCCACCCTTCCACCACTTTCAGTGCAGTCTGCATGCGCTCCCACACTGACTGTGTGACCTTCCTCGGACTATGAGGACAATGTCGTCCGCACAGCCCTGTACCTCATACCGTCCTCCCGAGAGCCCCCCCAGCAGGCCGTTCACGACTAAGCACCAGAGCAAGGGAGACAGAACGCTCCCCTGCGGGCATCCCGCCGCGAACCCCGCCAGCAGAGTCCCTCCCGCCAGTGAAGTGAACACCGCCCTGCCCTGAGCATGGAACCGATCCACCTGCAGCAGATCTCCTCTATTCCACGCTCCTGGACAGCTGCCAGAACCGATCCGAACGAGGTGTTGCTGAAGGCCCCCTCTATGTCTAGAAAGGCCCCCAGCGCCACCTCCCTGTTCTCCAGCGTATTCTCCAGGTTTAGCACCAGTTGGTGCAGTGCTGTTTCTGTTGATAATCCTGCTCTGTATGCATATTGTCCGCAGTGTAAGGGATATGATTCCAGTACACCGCCCCTAATGTGCCGGACGAGCAGTTTTTCCAGTGTTTTTAGCAAGAAGGACATGAGACTTATTGGCCTCAGGGACTTTGCCTGGTCTGTTGGACGCCCAGGTTTAGGATTGAATACAACCCTGGCCAGTCTTCATGCCCTCGGAATGTACCCCAGAGCCAAGCTGGCCCTCATAATGAGGGTAAGCACCGGCGCCAGTATATCTATCCTCTCTTGGAGCATGATGGGCATTATTCCATCAAATCCCGGCGATTTGTATGGCTTAAAGCTGTTAATGGCCCATCTGATTTTGCTCCAGGTAACCACCACTTTAGCGACTGTCCAGTCTACTCTAGATGCCCGCCTATAAGACGCCTCTATTTCTGAGTGTTCCCAGTCCGGATGTGATTGGTTTATTGTGTTACAGCCGGGGAAGTGCGTCTGGAATATAATTTCCATAGTTTCCGCCCCCGAAATTGTAAAGCCTCCTGTGGATGTTCTAAGGGAGCCTATGTTGCTCTGAGTTCCCTTGGGCAGGATCTTGTGTAGTCGAGCACTCTCGGACGTGTTTTCCACTTCCTCGCAGTGCCTCCTCCACGACTCCTTCTTGGCGTCCCTCAGTCTTTTGTTATAGGTCGTTAGGGCCTGTCTATATTCATTCCATGCTCCCGATCTTTTGGCCGCGTTAAGCAGCTTACGAACCTGCGTCCTCCTTTGCGTAAGGTCCTCGTTCCACCACGGGACGTTCCTGGTGGACACCCTCATTTTCAGGGGGCAGTCGGCGTTATAGGCCGAGGTGATTGCGCCTTTCAATTGGGTTGTTGCAATCTCGAGGTCTATTGAATTGTCTATGGTACTCTTAATTCCCCGCAGTTCCACTGCTAGGTCTGACCTGTAGACTTCTCATTCCGCCTTGCGGGGGTCTCGGTACCATACCGTTTGTCTTTCGACTTTGGTGATTTCAAACCGGATGTATCTGTGGTCTCAGCTACCCACTTCCCCAGACACAGCCCAGCTCTTAACAAAGTCACCCAGAAACTGGGTGTAAACTGTTAGCTCTAAAATTTCCTCACGCCGTGTTGTGACGAAGGTTGGTTTATTACCTGTATTCAATATGTCTAAATTAAATTTCATAAAGAATTGTAAAAGTGCCTCACCCCTAGAGTTTGTGTCCGAGCTACCCCAGAACTCATGGTGCGCGTTCGCATTCATACCGATGATGGTCTGCCATCCACCTGCTCCGCTACCCACCATCAGCTGCTCCAATTCGTTGGGTGGAGGAGGGTCTGTGCTGTCCCCTGGCAGATAGGTTGACACGACAGTAATATCCCTTGGCCCATCCGCTCCTCCACATCAGATTTTGATCGTTGCCAGGTCCCTGGAACAGAAATTCATTAAAGGCAGAAACTCTATCCCTTCCCTGACAAAAATGCAGGCCCTCGGGTTCTCGCTGGATCTGATGTAGATGAGCTTTCCAGCAACTCCGCCGAGTCCCTTGATATCTCCTTTATAGGAGTACGGTTCCTGGATGAGGGCCACATCCGTGTTCTCAGAGCGATCAGTAGCTGGCCGTGGCTTCCCTACTGTGTTGGAGATTAACCTGAAGGAACCTAAGTCCCATTAACCCGTAGTTGCTTCCCCAGTGGGCGGAATCTAATCCTTCCCGACCCCAGAATGCCTTGAAGGAGGTCCCTTCAAGAGCTCTGTAAGACGCCTGGTCTATCAAGAAGGCGAGAGTCTGTCCTTTCTCCTCTGCCTTCCTGCTTAGAACCGGCCAGTGTTGTGGAACTGAGGCGGGCTCTCCCCTTCTTGAAGAGAGTCCACCGCTGCAACCACCGCAGCCTGGATCAGGTCCACTTTCCCCTAGTCTGGCGTGACATCAGAATGGCGTCTGTCAATCACCGCCATCCCGAAGCCCTCCGCCCGGCCTTGGTCCTTTTCGGACGTCTGTCTGTAGTAGGCGTGCTAGAGACAGAGCGCGGCGTCTTCTGACTCGCACTCTCCTCTTGCGCCTTTACAGGTGCCTGGCCCTTTTGGGACGTCTGTCTGTAGTATGCGTGCTAGAGTCCGAACGCGTCCTCTTCTGACTCGCAGTCCCCTCTTGCGCCTTTACAGGTTTCTCGACCGTCCACGTTCCGGTCGCCATTTTCTGCGCCCTCCGGAACTTCTTTCTTTGCGCCCCGAAAAGACGCTTGGACTGCGGGGGCAGTCCCTCTACCCTTACAGTAGAGTCCTCACTGGTGAAGGGCCCCCCGGAGTCCGCGGAGCTCGCCGCCCTCCAGTGGGACCCAGCCTCCAGCTTGGGTGTCGGGGACAGGTCTCTGGCCGAAGCTACCCCCTGATCCCCTGTATCTACGTCGGTCGTGAGACCTCCAGAGTCCGCTGCCGCCCCCTGGCTCGTCTCCGTTTCCGGAATAGACTCAAGGCACAAGTCTGTAGCCGGAGCCACTACTCGAGCCTCCTTGGTTTTGGTTTTATATGTATTTATTATCTTCATGTTGTTCCCACGAAAACGGGGGAAATACTGTCCACGCCATCAGAACCCCCTATGTGGTGCAAGGCGGGTTACTCTGGAGTGTTGCCTGGTACTCCAGAGATTCCGTCCACGACACTGTCGCCCTGGTGCCATCCATCCCTAGGCATGGGTCACCTGACACCGTAGATTGGGGGAGTTGAGTTCGACCTCCTTGTCTGGATCCGTCATGTTTAGTTATTAACAGGGTCACCCCGTGCAGGATGCGGCTTTTCACCGCGCATGACGGTCTTAGGGAAAGCTCCATCGAAAGTTTATGTTATTGTTTCCACTTCCTCAGCTTGCCCCCTGAATTGAACAATAGAGGTCCCAAAACGAACCCGTGATACCGAAAAAGGGCACGATTTGGTATGGAGTCTTACAGATTGTGCCATGCAAAATTCAGATATGTGTGGAATTTTCTACTGTACACGGGGAGATAAACCGAACACTGAAGGCAGTAAATAATATACCGGTTGCCAACTGCACAAAACCAACCTGAATTGTGCTTACCCTTGGAAAGAAATTGTTGTGCAAAGGATGCTGTTTCGTGACAGACAACTATTATACGTGACCCGAGTTGTTGGGTATTCTTTGCCAACAACAAACGGATGGTTTGCGAGCGGTGAGAACCAACAGAAAGGGGTACCAAATGCCTGTAAAAATAAATTGTCCAAGAGGAATTCCACATCGGTTACAAAAAATGGGATGCTCTTTCTGAAATGGCACGATAAGAAGTGCGTGTCTATGATGAGCACTACACACGGCAGCGACATGGTCCAGATTATCACTAGAACAGGTCATACAATGGAAAACCTCTTGTGATAGATTACAATACTGGTATGTGTGGAGTGGACCTTGGGGACCAAAATATAGTTCCTCACAGCATGCACAGGCTGAAAAAATATTATATAAAAATGTTTCGGCATCTTATAGACGTAGCGATGTGGAATTCCTACATTTGCTAAAAAAAGGAAGTTCACGATCTCATTTGGAAATTACACAAAAGATATTCGAGAGATATTCGGATTCCACACATGAATCAAGTTTCAAGATAAGCCATCCAGATGCCCCAAGTCGCTTGATTGATCGACATTTCCCTGACTATGACCCCACTCAAGCAGACCGAGAGCACGGAGTAAAGAGGTGTCTGCAGTTTACACAATATTTACAAGCGAACAAATATCCGGTGTAGGTGTGTTCTCACTGTAATTAATATACCGTACTGATGAGCTCTAATTAGAGCGAAACCGGCCTGCGGTTCTAATTATGGTGAAAATGCATCTAGCCTTACATAAGTGTCCAATTTGGACCACACTGTGGAACAGTAATAACTATATAACTAACCCCTATACTATTATAATTACAAATATGATATGTTGTGTTCACCTTTTTAAAATAATTTATGTGTTATTATTATCATTTTTATTATATATATATATATATATATATATATATATATATATATATATATATATATATATATATATATATATATATATATATATATATATATATATATATATATATATATATATATATATATATATATATATATATATAGTCACCCCTTTTCCTTTTTTTTTTAATTAAAGGGAGTTGATACTAAGATACTTGGCGCCAAGGGATCCGTCACGGCTAACCAGGCAAATATGAATTATACCACGATTTGGTAGGTATTTAACAAGACAGATGATCACATAAGGTTCTTCTTAAATACTATTTACAATTTGTTACTTATTACTAACCAAATTAACAGACAATTAGCAAAAGATCTATCTATTGACGATTTTTATCAAGGCTTGTTCATTCGTATATTACGGACACCTGCATTAGAACTCTCAAAATAGGGAAGCGGTTATGTAGAGTAATCATTCATTTATTTCTGTCTGGTTCAAATCTGTTGCTGCAGTGATTAATTTTTAAAACCTTTTAATAGTCCTGCGAATAATGCATCTGGAAACATCAAGACCTTGAGCCATATAGTAATAGGATCACTTGCCTTTAATCAAAGCCTCGACTAGCTGTATCAGTTAAGATTCAATGCCCCATACATTTTTTACAAACACAAGGCATGTTAATTAATTTAACTTATAAAAGCCGAAGTTCATAATAGCAACTTGCTTTAATTGCATTTAATGCATTTTGAGTTGAGCTATAGGTATAACTAAATTAGATGCGGTGATGATGCTACTTTTTAGCGAATTTATGTTATCGTGATTTGGGTTCTCCAAGTGTACTTACTTCATTTCACACTGCATTTAATTCTGAGTTTAGAACCGCCTAGTTGTCAAAACATATCTGTCGTAGTTTTTGACATTTTTTGCAAAAATTGGAGTTGCTGGGAAGCATTAATAAATTCATAACTCCTAAAACATTGGAAATAAGCAAATGTTTTTTTAAGATTCAATTTTTAAAGGTTCGGGCAATATTTTGCATCATTAGTGATACTCTTGTTATTTTTAATACACCTACTGCGAGTTTTCAAATTTGACAATCAAAAAAATGTCAAAAACTTATTATGTACAAATAGCACGTACCTTTTCTGACGCCAGAAATCAATGTAAAGTTTGATTTAAGGTTCACTTTTATTAATATTATTTATGTCCATCTTTAGTCGTTTTTGAGTTATTCTTACCAAAAATCCTACGTAAAATTTGATTCCTGCATACGTACTCTTCCGGCTATAGTTTTTGTAGCGTTATAAATTTATAGGGATGTAACTTAGACGACCTAAAATAATTTGCAACGAGTGAACAGAAACTCGCAAATCAGTAGATTCTGTTCCGATTGAAGCACGTGGATGCTTAAAAATATTCCAAGAAGTTAATTGCAACCTATTCTTTTAGTGAATTTAATTTATTAAATTCACTAGTGAGAAGATCGCGACTTTTGAATTTTGAAAAAAAATCTTCAAATGAGCGCGTACTGGGCCCCCTGGAACACCTATCCGGGGTCACTTTCAATTTTTATATGTTCAGTTATAGTTATATATATATATATATATATATATATATATATATATATATATATATATATATATATATATATATATATATATATATATATATACAGGGTGACTCATTACAAACAAAACAAAAAGTATAGCCCAAAGTTTACCCTCCTAAGCGAGGGTGTCATTCCTCGAATTTTTTCAAATGGGAAAATGGGTAATGTGATAGCTCGTTGGAGAGAGCTTTTGATTCCGTATACATTGCTGAAGTAAATGTTAAAAATGATTAGGACCAATCATACTGTTACAAAGCACTTCAATAGACGTAGGTGCGGTGTTGCCACATCTCCAGAATTTCCCCAACATCTGGGAATTTTTGCACAATCTGGCAACACCGCCTCCACACCCCCCTGGGGGTGCCTGGGGTGACCCCCCTCAGGCGAAGTCTCAACCCTCTAGGACCAGAAATAACGAAGTTACCAACTTGTACCCCGTCGGAACGGATAACTGAGGTCTGCACATTCCGAACACCCTGTATATACACCCTATATACGCAGAGAACCCTTACACCCTGTATACGCAGAGAGATCTTATAGTTCGAGAAACACCTCTTGTGTAACATAGGAGTGGTGACCACATTTGGATCATCCTGTATACACATCCTCCTGTATACACACGGGACCGATCTGTATTCACAGAACCTTCTAGTAAAAGAAGGTCCTGGAACGTTCTGGGATGGAACTCTCTAGAAAGGAGGGGAAGGTACGGCGAGTATATAAAAGCGAGAGCAAGCCAGCCCGAGTTAGTTCAGTTCAGTAAGAGAATGTGGTAGTGACTTGAAGAAGCAGTGTAAAGTGTTAAGAGAGTAGTGACTAGTACCAGATTAGTGACTTTTGTTGAGAGTAGTAATTGTAAGGCCAGTAAATGAAGTGTTTTGTGAGAGAGACATTCTAGAAATTTTATTGTATCCATATTTAGAGTGTAAATAAAGTTGTTTTGTTAAAATTAAAAGTCTCACTTATCCAGAACCCGGAGAAAACGTAACAATTTGGTGTCAGAAGTGTGGGATAAGTGAGTGAAGAAGTGAACAATTAAGCTAGTTGTAAATGGTAAACACTAGATCGACTGACTACGACAAGATGGCTGAAATCAAAGAGTTGATGGACTTACTGAAAAGACAACGCGAAGAAGACGAGAGAAGACGACAAGAAGATAAAGAAGACCTCAAGAAGCAACGCGAAGAAGACGAGAGGAGACGACAAGAGGAGGAACAGAGGCGTCTTGAAGATAAAGAAGAACTCAAGAAGCAACGCGAAGAAGACAAAGAAGACCTCCGAAGTATGTTCCACAATATGAGAGTTGATGTAAAAGAAGAAATTGAACAGATCAACGAACAAATAGAAAATGTGGACAAGAAAGTAGAAAATGTGGACAAGAAAGTAGAAAATGTGGACAAGAAAGTAGAAAATGTGGACAAGAAAGTAGAAGATGTGGAAAATACAATAGGAGTGGTAAACAGGAAAGTAGAAAATGTCACAGAGGATTTGAACAAACGATGGGAAGAAGTGGAGGGGTTGAAAGAACAAATGAAGATGATGATGAAAGGCACAGAAGTCAGACATAGAGAACTGACAGAGCAGGTGATGGGCCAGACTGACAGAACTCAACCAAGAGGAGTTACTGGAATGTCCCCAGTTCAAAATCGTCGGGAAGAAGATATGCCAATCGTGCAGCAGCCTCATGGAACTTTGAAGCCGCCGACTTTTGACGGAGAAACATCGTGGCCCATGTACAGGAGGCAGTTTGAGGCGGCAGCTCTCAGCAATGGGTGGAGCGAACAACAGGCAGCAACTGCTCTAATTCTCTCGCTTCGAGGTAAAGCCCTAGAAATCCTCCAGAACATCCCGGAGTCGAAACAGCAAAACTACTTAACAGTGATACAGGCCCTAGATTTGAGATATGGTAACAAGTACATGAGCCAGGTCTACCAGACACAACTAAAGTCAAGGGTCCAGAAGCCAAATGAGACGCTGCAAGAATTTAGTGCCGAAGTGGAGAAACTTGTGCGACTGGCATATCCCCAAGCCCCAGAAGAATTTGTCAACCAGATAACCGTCCAGACCTTCATCGATGGGGTACTTGACAACGAGATGCAACAAGCTTTAAGGCTCGGAAGATTCAAAACACTTACAGACTGCGTCATCTATGGCTTGCAATTTGAAGCAGCGAAGAATGCATCTCAACCTCGCCGCAACAGGCTGCGCGAAGTGAAGGAGATAGAGGACCATGCAGACACGACAGAGGAACTAAGGCGAGAAATCAAGTTGATGAAGGAAGCCATAAGCAAGCTCACTGCAACGGTTGGAGCACGTAGGACGAAAGCAGATTGGTCAGACATAGAATGTTACAAGTGTGGTAGGAAAGGACACATAAGTAGGCAGTGCTCACAAACCCAACAGGTGGCATGCAGAAGACAAGAATACACCAACAGGGAGCGCCATCAGGGAAAACGACCTGACGCCAGTGTAGGTGGGCGACACGTGGCATGCGAGACCCAATGCCCCAAAGTCAGGGTCTCCACTATCCGACGCTGCCGCGAGAGCCTCGTCATACCTGGCAGCATAGACGGAAGACAATGCAGTTTTACCATCGATACTGGCGCCACTACATCCGTTGTACGTCCAGACATGTTGCCAAACAGGTCGGCACTCACGACCAACAAACAGCCTGTGTTGGAGACGGCAAAAGGAGATAGGATACCCGTGCATGGGGAGGCCACTGTTTACATTAGGCTGGGCAGTACTGAGCTACAGGTAAGGGCTGTTGTCGCAGAAATCGTCGACGAATTTATTCTGGGCCTGGATTTAATGGAAGAGTTCGATGTCCTTTCAGTAGACTTCCAGAATAAGATCTTGAAAATCGGTAACGAAGAGTTGTATTTATCTCCACCAACAGGCGAAGCTAATCCCAGGGTGAGACTTATTGTCGACGAAGATACACGGATTCCTGGTAACAGTGAGAAGATTGTCAGAGCCAGGCTAGAGAAGAAACTTGATGGTATGACTGCTCTCATAGCGGAGCCCCTAAAAGATAGGCATGATGGTGCCCTCGTCGCACGATGCTTAGTAGACCCGAAGAGGACAATACCCATAAGAGTGGCTAACGTACAAACTAACAGGGTCACATTGAAGAGAGGTGAAGTTATCGCCACTTGCGAACCCATTGACCGAGTGACGTTGTCCAAAAACGTGACACCCACTGCATTAGACAGAAGACTGCCAGTAGAAATGGTAGAGCGGTTCAAGAATTCTTGGGGCCAATTGAACGACATGGAGATGGAAATGGCCCTGAAGTTCGTATTGGAGGAGGCCGATATTTTCGCTCAAGATAAAATCACAGGTCGTACGAGTCTAGTGCAACACAGAATTAATACTGGCGACGCAAGACCAATTAGACAGCCGCCGAGAAGACTGCCTTTTGCCAAGCAATCAGAAATCAAGGCGATGGTTAACGAAATGCTGGAAGATGGTGTGATCGAGGAGTCTAATAGTCCTTGGTCGTCCCCAGTAGTTTTGGTCACCAAGAAAGATGGCACTATGAGATTTTGCGTGGACTATAGAAAGCTGAATGATGTCACCAAGAAAGACAGTTATCCCCTGCCCCGGATCGACGACACTTTGAACACTTTGGCCGGATCAAAGTGGTTCTCTACATTAGACCTGAAAAGTGGCTACTGGCAAGTAGAACTCCATAAAGACGATAAGGAGAAGACTGCTTTTTCAACCGGGAATGGGTTGTACCAATTCAAGGTCATGCCATTCGGCTTATGTAATGCTCCTGCCACCTTCGAGCGACTAATGGAGTTAGTGCTGAGAGGACTTACATGGGAAACATGCCTGGTGTATCTCGACGATGTCATGGTGATTGGAAGGACTTTCGATGAACACCTGTCGAATCTGAAGCAGGTTTTCTCCAGGCTGAGAGGTGCCAATCTGCAACTCAATCCCAAGAAATGCGTCCTCTTCCAGAAGAAAGTGAGTTTCCTCGGACATGTCGTTTCTGAGAAGGGGATAGAAACTGATCCAGAGAAAATAAAGGCAGTAAGAGACTGGCCTGTGCCGAAGAACAAACATGAGGTCAGAAGTTTTCTGGGACTTTGCAGCTACTACCGACGCTTTGTGAAGTACTTCAGCAGCATTGCGAAACCTCTGCATAGCCTGACTGAAAATAAGGTTGAGTTCATCTGGTCACCAGATTGCCAAGAGTCTTTTAGAGAACTCAAACATCGTCTTCTCACTGCTCCTATACTGGCTTATCCTCGGGACGAAGGACTGTTTATACTGGACACCGATGCTTCCCAGTATGGCATTGGGGCAGTACTCTCACAGCTCCAAGCCGGAGAAGAAGTTGTGATAGGCTACTTCAGCAAAACGTTCGGAAAAGCAGAAAGAAATTACTGTGTAACCCGGAAAGAACTGCTGGCAGTTGTAAGATCCATCGAACATTTCCACAGCTTCCTGTACGGAAGAACATTCCGCGTGAGGTCGGATCACTCTGCTCTGCAATGGCTTCTGAACTTTAGAAATCCCGAAGGACAGATAGCCCGCTGGATAGAGAAACTGCAGAGCTACGACTTCCGGATTGAACATCGAAGAGGAAGAAGTCACGCCAATGCAGACAGCCTGTCAAGAAGACCATGTTCAGTGCATGAATGTAAATTTTGCGAGCGACAAGAGAACAAAGAGATCGATGAAGTAACTCATCAGATCAAACAACTGGTGACGGAAAAGGAGAATAATACTGATCTAGACGTAAATCTTGAATACATCAGAGACGCACAGAAGACAGATCCAGACTTGAAAAATATTAGAGAATGGCTACAAAAAGGGAAAAGACCTGAGTGGCATGATGTGTCCCGGTTTGGGGCGGAGGTTAAAGGCTACTGGCTACAATGGGACTCCTTGTGTCTAAAGAATGACTTGATCACTCGAAAATGGGAAACTGCCGATGGTAGAGACTGTATATACCAGACCGTTGTGCCAAGTGAGTGAATAGACAGTGTTCTTCAAGAGTTACACAATAGTAGAAGTGGAGGCCACTTTGGGGTCAACAGGACTCTTGCCAGAGTGAGAGACCGCTTCTATTGGATAAACTGCCGAAGAAGCGTGGAAGAATGGTGCAAAAGGTGTGACCAATGTGCTTCAAAGAAAGGACCAAAGACCCGATCCAGGGGAAAAATGATGCAGTACATCTCAGGTACACCGTGGGAGAGAGTTGCCGTAGACATCGCAGGACCTTTTCCCATCACAGAGTCTGGGAACAGATACATAATGGTGGCGATGGACTACTTCTCGAAATGGCCTGAAGTTGCGCCGATCCCCAACCAAGAGGCAACGACCGTAGCAGAAGCCCTGATGGAAAATGTCATATCACGGCATGGCGTACCCTTGGAGATTCACACCGACCAGGGCCGGAATTTCGAATCAGAGGTCTGGAAAAGCCTAATGGACTTGCTAGGCATAAAGAAAACGAGAACAACGCCACTCCACCCTCAATCAGACGGCATGGTAGAACGGCATAACAGGACCATCAATCAGTATCTTGCTATGTTTGTCGACGAGAATCAGAGAACCTGGGACAAGCTGATACCTCTGTTCCTCCTAGCTTACAGAAGCTCTCAGCATGAATCTACCGGCTACACTCCATCCATGATGTTGACCGGCAGAGAGATGCGGTTACCAATCGACATGACGAGACCACCACCGAACGAGGACATAGCGGACCTAGCTACGTTACCTGAGTATGTCGCCGACCTAGAAGGAAAACTGCGCACTATACACAGATGTGTCAGAGATAGGCTCCTCTTAAGCAGTGACCGGATGAAGATGCGCTTGGATCGCAGAGCAACACCCCATACATTCAAGGAAGGTGATGCAGTGTGGCTGTACCAACCAACAAGGAGAAAGGGCCTCAGTCCCAAACTTCAGAAACCATGGGAAGGGCCATACTTGGTGACTAAGAAAATTAACGACCTAGTCTACAGAATCCAGCTGTCTCCAAGAACTAAACCCAAAGTTGTTCACATAGAGAGGTTGAGTCCCTATCGGGGCAACGAACCCCCAAGTTGGCGGCCGGTAAATACTGTTCGGGACGAACAGTCTTAAGGAGGGGGGCAGTGTTACAAAGCACTTCAATAGACGTAGGTGCGGTGTTGCCACATCTCCAGAATTTCCCCAACATCTGGGAATTTTTGCACAATCTGGCAACACCGCCTCCACACCCCCCTGGGGGTGCCTGGGGTGACCCCCCTCAGGCGAAGTCTCAACCCTCTAGGACCAGAAATAACGAAGTTACCAACTTGTACCCCGTCGGAACGGATAACTGAGGTCTGCACATTCCGAACACCCTGTATATACACCCTATATACGCAGAGAACCCTTACACCCTGTATACGCAGAGAGATCTTATAGTTCGAGAAACACCTCTTGTGTAACATAGGAGTGGTGACCACATTTGGATCATCCTGTATACACATCCTCCTGTATACACACGGGACCGATCTGTATTCACAGAACCTTCTAGTAAAAGAAGGTCCTGGAACGTTCTGGGATGGAACTCTCTAGAAAGGAGGGGAAGGTACGGCGAGTATATAAAAGCGAGAGCAAGCCAGCCCGAGTTAGTTCAGTTCAGTAAGAGAATGTGGTAGTGACTTGAAGAAGCAGTGTAAAGTGTTAAGAGAGTAGTGACTAGTACCAGATTAGTGACTTTTGTTGAGAGTAGTAATTGTAAGGCCAGTAAATGAAGTGTTTTGTGAGAGAGACATTCTAGAAATTTTATTGTATCCATATTTAGAGTGTAAATAAAGTTGTTTTGTTAAAATTAAAAGTCTCACTTATCCAGAACCCGGAGAAAACGTAACAATACTATTAAACCAACAAAATAACATACCAACGAATTAAACTTTAATCCAATAAATGTTTAAATTGAGCACCACCAACTTTTATACAATTGTATATAATTTGTTCAAGTGTTTAAACTAAATGACTTTTTAATACCTACGCAAATCTTCAACAACATTTTTATCTTATAATGGACTCTGGTGAGGCCCAGCTCAACCATTAAGCATTTATCGGGAAATTCATCACTGATATTTCAAAAATCCATATCTTCTAAACGAATAGACCAAATTTCAAAAATAAAAAGGCAATGTATAGCGAATCAAAGCTCTTCAACGAGCTAACACCTGACCCCTATTCCCGTTTGAAAAAATTTGAGGGATGACACCCCGCTTAGGAGGGTAAAGTTAAGGCTAAACTTTTTGCTTCAAACGTTGTCCCCCTCTCAAGCAAAGTTGACTGTTTCAGGTATTTTCGACAAAATCTTTTTCTGGCAGTTACGGCTGCCAGCTCGTTTTCAATGGGCCACCCTATATATATATATATATATATATATATATATATATATATATATATATATATATATATATATATATATATATATATATATATATATATATATATATATATATATATATATATATATATATACAGTTGTCCCAATAGTGTGTAGTTCCTCTATATATCCCTTACCCTTAGAGCTGGCCGAAAAAACTTTCAACAAAATTTTCTTATCGAGAAGATATATTAGCTTTGTGGAACTTCCGGTTGCACCGGAAGCAGCTATCAACTTCGTTATTTTAAACGGAATGCCATACTTTTTATTGCATTTTTAGATCGAGATTAAAAATAAGTGTGGCCTTGTGTAGCATTTCCTATAGCGATCTTTGATATTTGTAAAAATATTGCGACTTCTTTTTAGCTCCGCTTTATTTGTTATTTCAAACGTATGCTGTGTGCTAAGTTTTGAGTTTTGCTGCCTTAAATTCGAAATATCAATAGACGACATTTAATAAAGAAAAACTTATCATCATTGTACAGGGTGTATTATTTTTGGGTTAGAGCGTATCTAATTTTAAGGTGGCATAACTTGTGTTTTTCAAATAGGACACCCAAATTTTTATAGATTGGTCAGGTAGATGATTAAATTCTGCATCGACGTAGTATGGGTTTTCTTATAGCTATAGTTGATAGTTTTTGAGTTATAGTGGTTTGTTTTAGTTTCGCTTGTAAAAATTGTATTATGTCAAACACAGGAGGCGCAGAGAATGAAACAACTAATATTTATTGTTGGATGACAGATAAACGTCATCTAACCAAAACTATAACTATTTTCAGTTCTCAGGTGCTTGAGCCAAGTCTTATGTTCTAACTTTTGTCCTATTTAATTTAAAATGAAATGTAATACTGAAGAATTAGTTGATATGACACTTATTATAGGCGAATGTCAGCGAAACTGTTTTTTAGCATCTCGTGTATACGCATAAACATATCTGAACAGAAGATATCCTTAGGAAAAATGTTTCGTCAAATTGTTGGACCGTTTTTTTTTGCGAACTGCTAACGCCAATTATGAAATGTCCACACGCCAATCGAGAGTGAGCGACAATGAAGAAAACGAATTTTCCATTGTTGCATCGGCATTAGATAATCCGCAGACAAGCGTGAGGAAAGTTGCCAAAGAATTAGGAATATAAAAATCTTCAGTGAACAGAACATTGAGAAAGTGCAAGTTTCACCCATATAAAATGAAGCTGCAGCAGGCATTGACGAATGCAGATTTTCGAAGTCGCTTCAGTTTTTGTGAGTGGGCAGTAGCTAAGTACAACGAAAGTGATATTTTTTTAATTACGTGATGTTCAGTGATTTATGATTGTGGTAGGGTTAACGGGCACAACTTTCATTATTACGCTTCAGAAAATCCGAATTTTTGCGGCTCAGTTGACAACCAGCACCGTTTTACGATAAATGTTTGGGCTGGAATAATTGGGACAAATCTTATTGGGCCATATTTCTTTGATGGGCGCCTCAACAGGCAGGGATATCTGCGTATATTGGAGGAAGATGTAGAGGCTTTTTTGGAAGATATGCCTCTAGATAACAATCGACGTATGTGGTTTATGCAGGATGAGGCACCAGCACATTATGACATAAATGTTCGCCGATTTTTAAATGATCTGTACCCCAACAAATGGATAGGCCGAGGTGGTCCCGTCTCGTGGCCTGCAAGGTCTCCTGACATCACATTTCTAGATTTTTTCCTATGGGGCTATATCAAGGAAATTGTGTATCAAACACCATCCAACACCCCACAGGAACTAAGAAATAAAATGACAGACGCATGCAGGGCAATAGGAAGAATTCTTAAGGAGGGTTAGATGGTGTATTCAGGCCAATGGGCAAAATTTCGGATAGTTCTAATGTATCGCTTTTTTTAGATTATTTTTTTTATGTTAATGACTGTGGATTATTATTGTTATTATTATAGTTCTGTTATTATTGTTTACTTTACTTTCTGGTTCGCATAATTATAAATACCTTTATTAAACTGTATTTCACTTTTTGTATGTTAAAAATATGAATAAGTAAAAATATAATAATATTGCATTCGATAAGTTTTTGTGTCGACATATTATCTAGTTACGAGAATAGGATCAAATAATTTGCATCGTTACCAGATCATTTTATTTGATAATTCTATTCAAATTATTGCTAAAACAAACATTTATTACACGGAAGTAATCTCAAACAATGGAGATATAAAAACTGTTGACTTCCTTGCCAAGGAGACGATTAGGTGTCACCTGACAATAGGGTGTTCCATTTGAAAAACACAAGTTATGCCACTTTAAAATTAGATATGCTGTAACTCAAAAATAATACACCCTGTATAATGATGATAAATGATTTTTTAACTGTTTTAAATTATTAAATGTCGTCTATTGATATTTCGAACTTAAGGCAGCAAAACTGAAAACTCAGCCCACAGCATACGTTTGAAATAACACATAAATCGGAGCTAAAAAAAAAAGAAAGTCGTAATATTTTTACAAATATCAAAGATCGCTACAGGAAATGCTACACAAAGTCACACTTATTTTTTAATCTCTATCCAAAACGGCAATAAAAAGCATAGCATTCTATTTAAAATAACGAAGTTGGCAGCTACTTCCGGTGCAACCGGAAGTTTCGCAAAGCTGAATATATTTTCCCAATTAGGCTTAGATAATCACAAGAAAATTTTGTTGAAAGTGATATATAGAGGAGTTACACACTATTGGGACACCTATATATATATATATATATATATATATATATATATATATATATATATATATATATATATATATATATATATATATATATATATATATATTTGTGTGTGTGTGTGTGTGTGTGTGTGTGTGTGTGTGTGTGTGTGTGTATGTATGTATCATACAGATATCTGAAAAAATAATGCGCCGATTTTAATTAAATTGGGTGAGTGCGTTCCTTTGGTAAGTGGCTTGGATGAGTTCCTTAGGAAGGAAAATAGCACCAGTTTTTCCTGAACAATTTTGAATTTTTTTCGAAAAAAAAATGTATATCCGGAAATGATAAAGCTATAGCAACCAAATCTGTTACGCTGGTTTATATTATAGAAAGTATAATATATCAAAATTTTAGATCTCTGAGTTAAAATTTAAAAAGTTATAGGCATTTAATGAACAAAAATCCAAAAATCCAAAAATATTGGATGCCACTGAAGACCAAAAAAACGCATAAAACCAAAATATTTTGTGTTGAGAACAAAATCTATTGTATATGTTACAGACCAAGATTAAGTTTTAATGATCATGAAATACCGGAAAAAATACTTTCGAATTTTTAAGTTTTTCTGCTTAAAACATCAAAGTCGCGAAGTGAAACGTAAAAATTAGCAACATTTAGGCAAAGAACCTGAAACGAATACGGGTTATGTAGAGAAAATTTAGCAAGAAACGTATTTTACAAAGCCTTCAGTTTCAGCTTCAACCGTCATTGTCCTTCATTTTATTACAATGTTGGCAGAAAAATGATTTCAAATAGACCCTTTTTCTAATACTTTGGCAGTAGTTTTATTTTTTTATAGGCTTAGTTCTCACAACTAGCTTAGCTACCTTCCCATGATACAAAAAAAAAATTTGGTCTAAGAAATTTTTCTTTCATCATGTGCAGTAGATGTGAATATTTGAAGCTGAACGCGCAGCATACTCTGCCAACTATTCTGTGATTTTTTCCATAAATTACAAACAAATCAAAGGCATCATTCAAACAATGTTCCATGATGAAAATTTTTACGATGTAATTGGAAGAATTAGATAATACTGAAAGAAAAGTGACTAGGTTTAACATTTTGCATTTTAGTAAAAAATAATGGGCCAATCTTGATAAAACTTGGCTGGTACCTAGCCACGAAAATCCAACCAGGCTTTCCGAAGAAATTTTGAGTTTTCTTTCCAAAAAAAAATGTTTATCTCAAAAAATAAAAAAGCTATGGTAACCAAATTTAGTACGTAGATTTAGGACATAAAAAATCAACTATATACCCAAATTTAGATTTCTGTTACATTAAAAAAATATGATAAAAATATTTGGTGCCAGATCATTTCTGTGAAAATTCACTACGATAAAGCAGTTGCTGCATCCAGATTTTTTTTTACAAACCTTAGGGGAAAATAACAATATTTCTTTTAAAATTGACACTAGCTCAAGAAACGACTAAAAATAGTGATGCAGAATGTTAATAAAAGTGGCCCTTAAATTTACTTTAACATTGCTTTCTGGCGTCAGAGATGGTAGGTGCCACTTGAAAAAATGAAGTTTTTGACATTTTTTTATCGTGAATTTTGAAGAATTGCAGTAGGCGCATGAGACATAACAAAAGTGCCAGTAATGATACAAAATATTGGCCGAACCTTAAGGAATTGAATTTTTTTTAATCATTTATTAATTTCTAATGGTTCAGGGGTTATGCATTTCTTAATGTACCACTGAAACTGCTACTTTGGCAAAAATCTAACATACGTCAAAAACCGTGACAGATAAACGTCAACTGGGACTTCCTGAACTTAAAATTTAATGCAGAATCCAAGTATAAAATCAAAATGAGTATTTTTATTTAAAAAACAAAGATGGCGCCTATTTCCGGTATTTCAGGCAGTGTTGCCATTTTGGAAATATTTATTAGTGAATTTTCGTAGAAAAAATTCACTAATGGAGAGATCCCGACTTTTGAATTATGAAAATTTTTTTGCAAATGAGCACGAACTAGGACCCCTAGAACCCATATCCGGTGTCAGTTTCAATTTTTATATGTTATATATATATATATATATATATATATATATATATATATATATATATATATATATATATATATATATATATATATATATATATATATATATATATATATATATATATATCACCGATAACTCAAAAAATATTGGGCCGATTTTGATAAAATTTGGCATGTACCTTCCTTTTGTAAATGGCTTGAATAAGTTCGTTAGTCAGGAAAATCGGACGAGGTTTTCCGGAAAAAGTTTGAGTTTTCATTCTAAAAAAAATTGTATCTCAAAAAATAAAAAAGCTATGATAACCAAATTAGGTGGGTAGGTTTACGATATAAAAAGTAAACTATACACAAAAATTCAGATTTCTATGTTACAAGAATTTTAGACTTACAGCAGTCTGGCTGGCTACCAAATTTCATAATAATACAATTTCAGGCAATCAAAATATTTCTAACGAGCGGGCTACATGAATCATCCTGTAGAGGCAATGAAGAATAGCGCAAAGCGCCATCTCTGATGTGACGGTTCTCGATTTCCATAGCAGCTTCCAAGCACACCTTGTACAGCAAGAAAATAGCTGTGGGAAAAAACTACTTCCCTGGCTAATACCACCACGGGCATGGAATCACATCACCCACTAGCTACCATCACTTCAGTCCTGCCGAGACTTGCTGTAAGATGTAAATCAGGAGACACAGACCAGTTTAGTCTTCCTTATGGACTATACAGTATACCACACCTGCGTTCCAACCAGTCAGGTTAAGGCCAGCATTGCCATAATATGCTATAGAGAATAGCGCAAACCTCTCTGGTGTTGTGACGGTTATAAGCTCCCAGAGCAGCTTCCAGGCAGACCCAGTACAGCAGGAATGAAGCTATGCAAAGAAAACTGACGAGCGAAAACAACTTCTTCCGTGACTAAAACCACGATGGGCATGGAAACACATCACTTACTAGTCACCATCACTTCAGTCCTGACGGGACTAGCGGTAAGATGTAAACCAAAACAGGTCTTTGTCTCCTGTTATACATCATAACGCAAGTCTCGGCAGGACTGAAGTGATGGCGGCTAATGAGTGATGTAATTTAATGCCCGTCGTGGCATTATATAGGGGATTAGTTGTTGTGTTATGAAAAGTTTCATTATAGCAGTGTCTTTTTTCTTTAAAACGAGAGTGCGGACCTGAGCAAAGCAGATCAAGAAATTGATTGAAGCTGTTAAATGGTTTCAGATATAAAGATGCTGATATTACTGTTTCATTAGAGGGAATCATGCCAGCGGGGGGAAGGGCCACATGCATATCTATATAATATCCATTAGATGTATAATGGATATCCATCTTATGACAATATGTATATCCCAGGGGCGTACGGTGACATTTGAAATAAGGGAAGCACTTCCCAGAAACTTACCTATTTATAGTGTAACTCAATTCTTCTGTTGTTTTTGTAAAATTCGTTAATAATGTCGTCATGTAACTGTGGATTCTGGGACATTTCCTGGACGAGTTTATTTTCAACTGAAAAAATTGAAATTTGGGAAAGTCTTTCCTGTCTTGTTGAATTTCTAACAAAACTCTTGATGCGTTTCAATGTAGAAAATTTTCGTTCTACAGACGCACTAGTAGCAGGACTTGTTAATACTAATTCACATAATTTCAACACTTCAGAATATGCATTTTCCAATTTTGATTGTCTTAAGAAAGTTAAAAGTTCACTAGCGTAAGTTTTTGTGTCAATAACATCGGGTTCATAAATGACTGTAAGTTCTGATCGTAATAAGGCGTTGTCAAAATAATGTCCATAGTGGTTAAATAATGATTGGAATGAATCTTCTGGGAAAGGTATTTCTTTAAATCCTCCAAAATTACACAATTCAAGAAATTTCAGGTCACTGAGATGATCAAATCTGCAGATTTAACTGCATTAATTTGCTGCTGAATTTGATCTATAATTTCGTAGAAAAGGCGGCGGTAAGAAGTTTGAAGGTCTGTCACATTATCATTGCTCAGACGCTTTCTTCGTGGCTCCACTTCTCCTAATTCAATTGTTTTTCCCCAGAACTTATCAAATTCATTCCCTTTTTGAATTATAATGGATTTAAATTCACTAATTTTTTTCAGGCAAAAACCAATGTAATTTATTTTACATTGCAATATGTTAAATACATTATCTGAAAACGAAAATATTTCCGAAAATATATTAAGTAAAAAATTAAAATTTAAGCTTCCTTTCAAACCCTCCAAAAATCCTCTAGAACTATCTATTGTTTCTGCGTCCCAATTTTTGCTATTTTCCATGATGTTTTGAAAAAGTTCAATTAACGATTCACGGTGTTCAAGAACAGTTAACACAACCCTGCCGTTGTAGTTCCATCGGGTTGCAGCTGCTTTGGGTAAACGTTTTTTAACAATTGGGTCTAAGGCTTGTGTGCGCTTCGTAGATTTGGAAAAAAAGCAGCCATTTAACACTGTTCCAAGTGATTTTTTAGACAAATGTCGTATTTGGCTATTAAAGAAACTAGGTCTTGAAAGTTTCCTCTATTTGCAGATGTAGTTGTTTCCTCATGACCCCTGAAGCCCAATTCATGCTGCAACCAAGAAAACACATAGCATTAATAAGTCTTTTTAATATGTTTCTGTTTTTATCAACCAGTTCATTGTGTTGGCGATAAATTTCAATCTACTTGTCAACGGCGTATTCAATTCGCGTTTTTCCAAAGACACTTAATTTTAAAATGGTCTGTAAATGCGCTTTAGACATAACATGTCTTTGTACTAGTTTATGTAGGTTATTCAAGTCGGACAACCCACTTTTATTCCACAACCCTTTTTCAGTCACAAATAGACTACAAGACCAACAAAACAGTTTATTCCTGTTTTCACAACCCGTTAACCATTAATATTGTTTATGAGTTTTTTCCGCGTTGAAATGTCGAATAGGTGCATGTTTTAATTCTTGTATTTAAGTTTTTTATAGTAGATTTCGGCCTACCTATATTAATAATAACAAGTTTTTCAGCAAACAGTAAGGCTGAAAATCCTTTAGTTATCAAAAAACATACAATACAATCACAGTTATTATTACCACTTGTTTGTAAAGTTTGTAAATCCCCACCCCACCGTCACCGCTGTTAAAAGCTGATCTACTTGCAGCCATATTAATAATCATAAAATGCCAATGTATTTAACTTACTCGACTGCTTATATATACGAAATAATCAGGCACATTCGCTTTGAACGCGCACCTGGTCTTCGTAGTACAACACGTTCTAAAAACATGCATACATCGCGCCGAGCCGAGGTTTCTTTCATAAAGTTGCCTGCTGACTACGTGTATTTAACTGAAGTCATTGCATGCATCCACTCGTAGTATTAGATCAGGTTCATTCTGTCCGCAATCGGTCGCATTTACCTTGCTAGGAGCGTATATACAAATACAGTATGCTGCATAATAAATAATTATGTGTGTGAGCTTGCGAAATAAAAATTTTAATAGTTAAATTAGTTTCAAATTTTGAAATTTAATATTTAAAATACAAAAGGGATTTTAAATAATGCGGTTTAGGTATGTAGTCGTTATTTTAAGGGAAGCAATGCTTCCCTTGCTTCCATGGACCGCACGCCACTAGTATATCCATACAAGATCCAATCGATATCCACATGAATATCCAGATTGCTGGATAACAGAGGGACCTCTGTATGTTCACTGAATATCCATGTATATCCACTGGACGTCCTGTATATCTATCCTGGATATTCATTGGATATAAAATGGATGTCCATGTGCTGTATGGGAATTTGTTTTATTTGTCCTATACCTGTTGCCACAATTTTATTATTTTAGTAAAGCCAAACAAATAGTAATAACGAAATAACAGTGCACTGCTGTTGAGTACTACATACATAAATTTGAGAACATATACTGTTAGCAGGCACTTAGAAAAATAGATTTATGGCAAACATTTAATTGTTTAATTCAACGTAATTCAGATAATCTAATCTGGTATCGAGACAACAAAGAAACGGCATTCCGATTGTAAACGCGTTTTTGTCGATTCACTCGTCTCTGAAAATGATCAGTACGAGTTTGTATTCCAATTGACGGTAATTAGACAATAAAATTCCGACAGTTTGCTGACTGTACAATCACGAGTTAAAGCGATACTAAACTGACCCTTATGGTTATATCGCAAATGTTTTAACATGACATGTTTATGTTTTGTCACGTAGACCTCATCATCTCAATGTAATGAGTAAAATGATTTTGCTATAGATAGAACGATAGATAGATGTATTTATTTGTCATAGGCTTATACAATGTTTCAGATAAGACACGTCAATAAACTACAAAAACATTAGAATAAACAGGTAAAATAATATACAAAATATTCACACAAATACAAACAGTCACTATATCACTGTGAAATCACAAATAAGACTAGAAGAAATATGACAACAACTATGATGACGTTAAATGCTTTATGAACTAAGCGACAGAACAAAAACACTGAATATATATACTGTTTAAGCTCTCTCTCGGATTGCGCCACAGTACGAAAATCCCTAATATGCTTAGGCAGCAGATAAAACTCTCTCTCAGGGCTGCAACTAAATTCATCTGTTGCATTTACCGGTCACCTTCTGACAACAACTTTGTCCAGCTCTTTGACTACCTTTCTGAAAAAAACGACTATCTGATTTCTGAATATCCTTCCTCCGAGATCACTATTCTTGGTGACTTCAATGTCCATAATAAGGAATGGCTAGGATCTTCAAAAACCGATCCACAAGGGAGAGTAGCGGAGGCCTTTGCAATCAGCAATTCTTTAGCCAATATGGTTCAGCAACCTACTTACTTTCCTCGTATCCCAACACACAGCTCAAATCCCTTGGATCTCCTTCTTACTACAAAACCTGAGTGCTATAACATATCAGTCACCGCCCCCCTTGGTCGCTCAGACCACGGCATGGTCACTGTTTCCTGCGCAATGCAACCCGAGGTCACACAGTCATCGCACCCACGTATCGTTTGGCACTACAACTCCGCAAACTGGGACGAAATGCGGGATTACTTTTCCTCATTTCCATGGGCGTCTGTCTGCTTCTCTCATCCTGATCCCACTGATATCTCACAAAACGTCACCGAAATTATCCAAGCTGGCATGGAATTATTTATTCCACGTACACAGAAAACCTCTTCAGCCACTCAAAAGCCCTGGTTCTCTAAATCCTGTGACAAGGCCAGACTTGAAAAGATCAAAGCTCACAAAACGCTTCAACACAATCCCAGTCAAGAAAATCGTCAAGCATTTAGCGACGCAAGAGACCGCTATGTCCGCATTCTTTCTGAGGCAAAAAACTCGTTTAATAACCACATCAAAAACAAAGTCCTCTCAAGCTCCAACGGCAGCAAACCCTTCTGGACTCTTGCTAAATCTATTGGGAATAATTTCTGCAAAAGCACCTTCCCACCTCTTGTCTCAGGGGATGAAATTGTTTCTAACGCCCTGGGTAAGGCTGAACTTTTTGCTTCGTTGTTCGCCAGCAATTCTACTCTCAACCCACCTGCAAATGTTCAACCACCAACAGTCTCCAATGTTGCACATAAAATGACGGATATCATTTTCAAAACTAAAAAGGTACGAAAGATGCTCTCTTCTCTTAATACCAGGAAAGCCTCTGGCCTTGACGAGATCCCAGCAATTGTTCTCAAAAATTGCGCACCAGAACCTGCTCCTGTCCTGACTCGCCTGTTTCAGACATCTTACAATAAAGGCATATTCCCTAGTAACTGGAAATCTGCTCGAGTACAACCCATCCCCAAGAAAGGATCCAAAGAGCTTGCTAGCAACTACAGGCCTATTTATCTCCTTTCAGTCATCTCTAAAGTGATGGAAAAGTATATAAACACCGAACTACTGAAATTTCTTGAAAAACACAGTCTAATCCACGACAGGCAGTATGGATTCCGTCAGCGCAGATCGACTGCCGACCTCCTTTCCTTTGTCACCCATTCTTGGAACAAGTCTATGGAACTACACGGTGAATCTCAGATTGTTGCTCTAGACATATCCAAAGCATTCGACCAGGTCTGGCACGCAGCGCTGCTTAATAAACTTCTGGCCTATGGCCTACCACCAAAACTTTGTACCTAGACAGCAAATTTCCTCTCCAAGAGGAACATTTCTGTTGTTGTGGATGGCCATTCCTCTAAACTGTATCCAATTAATGCAGAAGTTCCTCAAGGTTCAGCTTTAGCCCCTACTTTGTTTCTTCTTCACATCAATGGCCTCCTCTCTAGCACATCCAACCCAGTTGACAGTTACGCGGACGACAGCACCCTCCACTCAAATATACAATATTCTAAGCCTGTCTGTTTTGCCCAATTAGATGAGGATCGCAGACTCATGGAGGGTTCTGTCTCCGTGGATCTCCAAAAAATATTAGACTGGGGAAGTAGAAATCTTGTACAATTCAACACCACCAAATCTCAGTCTTGCTTTTTTTCTCATAAGAGATACACCAGCCCCAGACCCATCACAATGAACAACCAAGTTATTCAAAGTAATGAGTCCTTTTCTCTTGTTGGTATTTCTGTGGATCGAAATCTTAACTGGCACCAACATGTCACATCAATTGCAGAAGCGGCTGTTAAGAAATTAGGTTTCCTCTTCCGGGCTCGCAAATACTTTTCACCAGCTAATCTCTATACCTTATATACTTCACAAATAAGGCCAAACCTCGAATACTGCTCCCACATCTGGGGTGCAGCTGCCGCTTCTACACTCGCTATCCTGGACTCCATTCAAAAGAGAGCTATACTTCTCATCGGTGACCCTACCCTCACCCAAAGGCTGCCATCCCTTGCCCACCGACGTGCCGTTGGTGACCTCTCTCTCTTTTATAGATATCTGCACGGGCACTGCTCAGAGGAACTTTCCTCCATAGTTCCCCACCTGCTGCCCCCAACAGATCTACCAGGGGAACAGAGCGAATGCACCCTTTTACTGTCCAGGTCACCAGACATAGAACATCTTGTTATGCCCGCTCTTTTGTCCCGAGGACTTCCAAGTTGTGGAATTCTTTGCCGGCACATGTTTTTCCTTCTGCTCCGAACCTCCAAACCTTCAAGTCCAGAATTAACAAGTTGCCTCTTTCCTCCCTGTCAACACCCACGGTACGATAGTATTTAGGCTGTAAGCCCTCGTGGTGTGTTGTTAAAATTATTTAAAAAAATAAGAACCGCATACAACGGCGACTTTTTATAAAATGTATTATTAGGTTTATCCCTAAAGCGAATATTATAGCTATGTAAATTGTAATCGTGAATTATTTCTTTTCTTAAATACATAACACATTAGCTTCAGTAAATAAACCTCAACAACTGTCAAAATAATTTTCAAATATTATTTTTGAAAACCTTCCACTAAGATTCCCGAAACGCAAGGTTAAAAATTAGACGCATAATACCCCACACAGCACAGGATATCCAATGGATATCCATTGGATATAGATAATATCCATTTTACGTCCATGACCATGATGAATATCAAATAGACATCCAATGGATATTGTTAGAGCAGAAAAATTTTAATAAAACTTAAATAATGTAAACATATGAGCATTTCTTATTCATTAAAATCTCATCAAGAATGCATTCGAATTTCTGGATGTATATATTTTATTCAAGTATGTTTATATTCATCAGACATCCAATGGATGTCCATTGGATATCCCATGGATATACAGAAGACATCTATTAGATGTCCACTGGACATCCAGTTGATGTTCCGTTAATATGTTCACACTAGCAGGAAATAAGATTAATAAATTATAGGAACCGTTATTTACATCTTTAAAAGACAAGGGAAGAAAAATAACCCGTTCTAGCACAAGAATTACAGAAAAGCGTTAAAACTAGCGCCAATAATAAATTTCCATCCAAATTCTCATTGCTATTAAAAGATTACAATAAAATTATTTTTATTTCAATACAGAGGGTATTACTGTTTATGTCTGTTATTTCGTGGGAAGAATCTATTATCATATTGTTATTCATTAATGCTCTCCCGAACATTAAACGCGGGATCATTTAATAACTCACCTTGGGGCATTGGATGCTTGAATTGTTGGCTACAATGACGAAGACGAAGATCCGTTCGCATTTGTTTAGTTTGAAGTAGTTTGGGCCAAAGTTGAGGTTACAAAATTGAAAGTAGCACCTTGCCATTTTGCATCAACTGCTAAGCTAAATAAAAAGTGAAAAACAACCTACAACTATAGTTAGAGGATTGAGATCTTTCTCCAAATAGTGCGTGTTGTTTTTATTAATAAGTTTTGTTGTGATTTCCAGTCAGTAAATAATTTACAGGTGAGTGCACATAACCTTACACTTTTTATTTATAAAAATATATTTTATATTATTTACGTAAATACCATTATTTATAGCTGTAAAAATCACGCTGGTTGATAATAACATGGCTAGTGGACGTGTACTAGAAAGGAAATGTCTTCTTGATTCAAGTAAATATTTTTACTTCGTATTGAAATCAGCGAAAATTGTCTAGTAATATAATAGAAGTTTATGTGTATGTAAAATTGTTCATTTTACTGGTGGATATTTCTCGTCCTTACTTGGAAGCAGATCACTTCCAGTAGATTATGAAAGTAGATCACTTAAGCTTATTTAAAACTATTGGGTATATAGTCAGTTCCGTCGTGATACTCAACATTAACAGCTATTACCTACTATTTTGAAATAACCACTAAACTGTTGTAGTTATAGCTATAATAATTAAAGTAATATTTATAAACATTTGTTCATATTATTTATTGGATTATGTTATGAGCTTGATTATAAGCAGTGTCTTTTTTCTTTACAGCAAGAATGTAGACCTGAGCCAGATCATAGATCAAGAAAATAAAGTTATTTAAATGATCTTAAAACCCAATAAAATATTTGTTTGCTTACATTAGTGTTTCATTGGGGGGATGGGATTAGAAAGATAATATGGTGGTTGGTTAGCATCAAATATCCATTTCATGTAAAAGTGATATCCAGTTAATGACCACATGTATATCCATACAATATCCATTAGATATATAATGGATATCCATTTCATGACCACATGTATATCCATACAACGTCCAATATATATCGACATGGATATCCAGATTGATGGATATTGGTAGGACATCTGTATGTCCATTAGATGTCCATTGGATATCCATGTATATCCACTGGATGTCCTAGATATCCATCGTGGGTATCCATTGGATATCTAATGGACATCCATGTGCTGTGTGCGACGTTTTGGGTGTAGGAGAACCCTAGCTGCATCCGTCGCTTGACCGCACGACACAATGTTATAAGTAATACCTGGGTGGCCAAGAGGATAGTACGCAGTCAATAGGCCGTAAAAACCACACATCCGTGGTACAGTGGAACGAGTGTTCGGCTGCTACACGGAGTGTCTGGGTTCGATTCCCGGTGGTAGCACAAGGTGCTCAGAGCTCTGGACGGAAGGGTGTCATTTATATGGAGTCACTAAAATATAAAAACACCTATTCAGCCCTGAGCAGACTGCATCAACATTACTGGACCAGGAGAACACTTTGTCAGTTATTTTTGTGCAGACAACAGAAGTTGAAGAGCTGCGATTGAAGTTAACACTGATGTCAACACGTGGACTTAACTTCTTAGTTTAAAAATGCAACAATTGCGTTTTGTCATAGTTTATAATCATACTGTTTTTTGTACACCAGCTGCTGGATTCCTGTAAAACGCTATTAATTTTGTTATAGAGAGATGCGAGATATAAGACTGACACTCAAATTGACGTATCGTCAGCGTTCATGAATACCAGTCCATTTGATATATATTTTAGAAAGTCATTAACATAAAGCAGGAACAGCAGCGAGCCCAAAATGCTTCCTTGTGCGGTGCCAGTGTTTATGACTTGTACGTCTGATAAGATTGCCCATCAACAAGTTTTATGTTAGACAGAAATGACCGAATCCAGTTGTTCAAATCCCCTTTAATTCCCATATAATGCAGTTTGTCACAAACAAAGTTAGAATCTACCGCGTTGAACGCACGAAAGAGTTAAAAAAATAACCCCACGGTGTATCCCTTCAAATACATCTTGTCCAGTGTTGCCTGCACAAAATCAGTCACATCTGATTTCGCGGAGAGACCCGTACGGAAATCTTAGTGTCGGTTCGAGATTATTTTGTTCCATTCCAAGTATTCTTGCATTCTTTGAGAAACTATTTTTTCGAATATTTTGGAGAAAATACTTAGGAACGCAATAGGCCTAAAATGATCAATATTGTTTTTATCTCCCCCTTTATGCAAAGCTAGAATGGCAGCAACTTTCAACCGTCTGGAAAATTCGGCCCAAAGCAACGACAGGTTAATCAGTTTAGTTAGAGGCATCAATACTTCATCGTACACTTTAAGAATAAACGATGGAATGCTATCCAACCCAGCCGATTTTTTTATTTTTTAAGCCCAGAATAATATTCCAAATTTTATCTTTAACAACTGGACGTGCAAACATTCATGACTATGTACAAATAACCGACCCAGTACAACGATCCAAAAGACCATTTTGAAAATAACTGTTAAGTTAGAAGCAACGGCAGTAGAAAAAAACCCGCAGACATATTAGCCACAATCGTGGGGTCATTTATTTCAACACCATTATGGATGAGAGAAACTTCAGATACCTTAGGATTCTTATTCCTTACCAAATTTACTACATTCCAACGCCTTTGGGACTATCCGAATCAGACACCAATTGTGAAAAATAGTTTCTTTTTTCATTATCTATTAATCTGTTTAGTCTTATGCTACTGATCCTATAGTAATCCCTGAGCTCATCGCTGCTATATTTCTTACGTAATATATTAAGACCTTTAAGGTTCGCAGTTTTAACTCTAACATTGACGCTGTGACGATACCTCAGACCCGTGCTACTCCCAATTTTTGCCTTTCTAATGGGAAAGGCTGCATGAAAAGCAAATTTAAAATGTTCTCAAAATGCTTCAAATACGTTATCCAGTGTAGTGTTTTCGCAGAAAAAATCGTCATCAAAAATACTTATATTAGCAACTAGCTTAATACAGGACTGTGTACATTAAAGTTACAGTAGTTAAAATTTGAATCTCTGTAATTTAAAAAGTCTGGAGGCATCGAGGGTGTTATGTAAGCCAACCCCTATAGTGTTATTGTTACTCAGTGTTCTTGGTGGGTAAAGATTGTATCATGTCTTTTAAGTTCTGTCGTGTGTCCTGGTTTGTGAATGTGTTTCGGATTACTGATAACTACTCTGTTTAGCGATTCTTATTCGTGTATCTCGAAGATTCGTTCACTGAAGTTTTTTTGTATTTCCACAACACCAAAATTATCTAAAACAAAATAGGTGCCTTAGATTTGTCAAATTTTGTGCTGTTGAGGTATAAATCGGTAGCCACATGGATACTTTTTCCCTACGGACGCCATATTGGATTTTCAAATCTGCTTGAAATGTTTGTTTGACAGTTAAAATTTGCTTAAAAAACAGAAAATACGAGCATCCTATCTTATTTGTTTTAGTAGGCGTGGAAAAATCAGAAACATATGCTTAAATATAAATATCAAAATAGTTTGTCAGTTACTGTCTCGCGTGAGAATTGGTCACATAGTTACTATTTTTTTGTGTTTTTCGACTACTTCATCAATGTATTATGGTTTATTGATAAATAAAAAGTGATATTTAGCTAACTGAACAAATTGATTTACACTATTTTATATAATGTATATGTATAACTGCGGCAGTTTCGCTGAAGTGCTCAGCTGTATAAAATACAGAATGAAAGTATCATAATTTGTGATATGTGCCAAAAATGTGAAACAATTGAAATCACTCAAAAACGATGAACACTATTAAATTTTTGTTTACAAGCATGCATTATAATTCGATGGAAAATGAAAAAATGCAATTATATATATATATATATATATATATATATATATATATATATATATATATATATATATATATATATATATATATATATATATATATAATAAAATATGAGGTGTTCGATTTAAAAAAAGCTATTTTTTATCACCAACGACTTACGGTCACCCCTGTGATTATCAAAATAATTTTGTAAGATGTAGTTCAAGGCACCCTATAATTAATGTATACAATTTTTTCTAGTAACGGCGACACTGAGCTTTACCGTAGAAATGCGTCACCCTGTATATACGTAAACAAGATAAAACCTAAAACTAACACTGCATATGCGCTCTTTTAAAGAAATCTTTTCAAAATCCAAAAGCCGCAGTCTCGTCAATAGCGATTCTTTTCTACGAAAATTCGCTAAAAATAGTGTATTAAAGCATAGTAGTAGACCTGTGCAGTGGCCGAATGTCCACCGTAGTTCATTAAATTTTTCTGTTTGAACGTTATTGATGTTCTTTTGTCATATAGTATACTTCTATAGTCTCACTGCTATGTGTTTGACATTTCACGTATTAATAACGGTCTGCTCAGACCGGGGGAATCAAACTATCTAATTAGAACGAACAATTGTTTAATCTATTTGTAACACATATTGTACATAAATTTTATGTGTCTGCGCTCCTCCTTATGAACTTTAACTATACCAAATCTCACACTCCTCCGGCCCTGCAATGTGGTTAAAAAGGAGTACAAGGTTCTGTCTTCACTCTATAATTAAAATTACTGACAAAGCATAACAGAAAGGTTCTATTTGAAATGAATTTTCTGGAAATCTTTTTAAAATGAAGGACAATGACGGTTGAAGCTGCAACTTAAGGGTTTGTAAAACACACTTCTTGCGACGTTTCCTCTACACAATCCGTATTTGTTTAAGGTTCTTTGTCTAAAAGTTCACAATTTTGACGTTTCGAATCGCGACTTTAACGTTTTTGGAGGAAAAACTATAAAATTTTCCAAATAGTTTTTCTGGCATTTCTTGACCTTTTTGCGCTAAAAAAAAACTTAATCTTTGTAATATACAATAGATTTTGTTATCCGCACAGAATATTTTGTTTTTGTGCGTTTCTCTGGTCATGGGTGGCACCCAAATTTTCTTCTTTAAATGCCTATGACTTTTTTGTCTTTTAACTTACAGATCTAAATTTTGGTACTTAGTTACTTTTAATTATGTAAATCCGCGCACCATAACTTTGTTATTTCCGGAGATATAAAAATTTCCCGAAGGAAAGCACAAAATTTCCCGGGCAAAACCAGACCGATTTCTCCGACTAACGAACTTGTCCAAGCCATTTGCAAAAGGAAGGTACTCACCAAATTTGATCGAAATCGGCCCATTATTTTTTGGGTTCCTAGTTTGCGCTCATTTGAAGAATATTTTTTTTAATTCAAAAGTCGCAATCTCCCCTTCGTTCTCTATTCAAAATGCTGTCGTTTCAAAATTTATTGCAAAAATTCTGGTGAATGAGAAAAAATAAAAAACACATTAACCTTGATGTAGATGTTCAAAAAAATACATGCCTTGAACTTGAACATCTTTGCAGATTCATAATCGTAAATAAAAATGTCTTCTAACCTTAATCAACATCTGAGACGCTACCGACCTAATCGCAATTGTTATTTCTCTGCATAAGCCAGTTAAATCGCGTGGTTAAGTTTTGTATACGACACTTTTCACATATTCCCAAAAAATAAGTCTAATGGTATAAGATCGGATGATCGTGCTGGCCATTTTACCGATCATCGCTTTCCTATATACCAATTTGGAAATATTAGGTCGAGGTACCGCCGGGCGTTGATTTGGGTGCTCCATCCTGCCGGAACCATATCACATTCACTGGAACTTGTGGGTTTGCTCGGGTATAAGTTTTCCAAAAGTGTCACGACGATATTTAGGAGCAGTGCTAAATAATTAATTAATAAATAATGTCTCTATTTATAACATTTTGTGTTTATTAAAACTGCCGTGACAACATACTACCTGCTTACGCACCGAGATAGCGACCCTGTCGTACATCTCACAATGTTCTAAGAGGCTGGCTACTCTACCGGAAATACGTTAGGTGTACTCTCGCTGTATTTAGTATAGCTGACGAGCTCTAATGAGAGCGAAACCGGTATGCGTTTCTAATTATAGTCAAAATGCATCTAGCCTTGCCTCCAATAATATGTTCATTTTTTTAAATTATATTAAGTTAACACCTTTTAGTGAATTTTATTTTTAAAAAATCACTAATGAGGAGATCCCGACTTTTGAATTTTGAAAAAATTTCTTCAAATGAGCGCTAATTAGGACCCCTGGAACCCAAATCCGCGGTTGGTTTCAGACTTTATATGTATATATATATATATATATATATATATATATATATATATATATATATATATATATATATATATATATATATATATATATATATATATATATATATATATATATATATATATATATATATGTCACACCTATAACTAAAAAAATAATGAACCAATTTTGATAAAACTTGGTGAGTACCTTCCTTTCGCAAGTGGCTTGGATAAGTTCGTTAGCCAAGAAAATCCGCCAATGTTTTCCCGGAAAATTTTGTGTTTTATTACGAAAAAAAATTATATCTCCGGAATTAACAAAGTAAGGGCAACCAAATTTGGTACGCAGGTTTATGTCATTATAGGTAAGTTAAATTAAGCTCTATAGGTTGAAGGAAAAAAAAGTTACAGGCATTTAAAGAAAAATAAATTTGGGTTTTCCTTAAAACGTCAAAAGTCGCGATTTTAAACGTCAAAATTGGTAATATTTAGGCAATGAACCTGAAACTAATATGAGCTATGGAAGGAAAATGTCTCAAGAAGAATGTTTTACAAAGCCGGAAGTCTTAGTTTCAATCGTCATTGTCCTTCATTTTACTAAAATATTCCCAGAAAATTCATTCAAATAGACCCTTTCTCTGATGCTTTGGCAGTAGTGTTGGCTATTATAGTTTACCGGTTAATGGTATAATATTTTTGTCGAATTTTCGTAAAAAATCTTTTAAGCTCAATATATCCGTCATTATGCAAGATACGAAAAAAATTGTATACATTAATTATAGGGTGTCTTGAGCTACATCTAAAAAAATATTTCTACAATTACAGGCTGGCCCATAAGTCGTTGGTGATCCAAATTTTCTTTTTTAGTGATTTTTCTTTAAAAAATTCACTAATGGGGAGGTCCGTGTTTATACACACACACACACATACACACACACACACACACACATATATATATATATATATATATATATATATATATATATATATATATATATATATATATATATATATATATATATATATATATATATATATATATATATATATATATATATCGTACCGATAACTCAAAAAATAATACACCAATCTTGATCAAATTTGGCGAGTACCTTCCTTTTGCAAGTGGCTTGGATAAGTTCGTTAGCCAGGAAAGCGGACCAGGTTTTTGCGTAAAATTTTGTGTTTTCTTTCTAAAAAAATTCATATTTCCGGAAATAACAAAGTAAGGGCAACCAAATTTGGTCCGCTTATTTGTATTATAAAGAGTAAACCACGTACCAAAATCTAGGTCTCTATGTTTAAGGACAAAAAAGTTACGGGCAGCTAAAGCAACAAATTTTGGAGTTTTCCTCAAAACGTCAAACTCGTAATTTAACGTCAAAACTCGCAATTTAAAACGTCAAACGTCAAAATTGGTAATGTTTAGGCAAAGAACGTGAAACAAATATGGATTGTGAAAAGAAAACGTTGCAAGAAGAGTGTTCTGCGAACCCTTAAGTTTCATATTCAACCGTCATTGCCCTTCATTTTACTAAAATATTTACAGAAAATTCATTTCAAATAGACCCTTTCTCTGATGCTTTGGCTGTCAGTTTAGTTAAGTTCATGCTTTCGCTGAGGTTAAGTGAAGTTTATGGTTTAACGGTCTATAATTTTTATCTAATTTTCGTAGAACAAATTCGTTACTGCATTTTAGCATTTTTAATCGAAATATGATGCATTTTGTGAGCAAAAAATATGGACGCAGCAAGTGCGTTTTGGTAACAAATTTTCATTAAATCCTTCAAATTTCAATAACTCAATTTGCTATTAACGTAAGTTTTGTTGGTTAGGAAACCAACATTTAACTTTATTTTCGGAAAATTTTTGTATGAACGCAGCAAGGGCGTTTTGGTGGCGAATTTTCATTAAATGTTTCAAATTTCAATAACTCAATTTGCTATTAACCTAAGGTTCATTGGCTAGGAGACCAGTTTTCTCAGAAACATTTAATGTTTATTTTCGGAAAATTTTTGTACATTTTCAACTAATTATTTTGATAAAATATGGTACATTGTTCCTACTATATAAGTTATACCGGTAACCAAATTGATGCCTGCTCGCATTAGAGAGATATATTTATAATTAAAAACATCTTTATGAAAATTCACTTCCATAACGCACTTGCTGCGCCCAGAGTTTTTATTTTTTTGATTCGAGTCCAAAAATTATTAAACTATTTTTCTTAGCATTTCTTCCCAATATTTATACTTGACACTTTTCAAATAAGCATTTTTTTCTCTAGCGTTATTATCATTTCCGTGCCTTCAGCAAGACTGTTAGTTAATTGTTATTTAAAAAAGCCTGGACGCAGCAAGTGCGTTATGGTAGTGAATTTTCATAGAAATGATCTGGCACAAAATATTTTATTATAACTTTTTTTTCTTGTAACATAGAAATCTAAATTTTGGTGTATAGTTTACTTTTTATATCGTAAACCTACCTACCAAATTTGGTTATCATAGATTTTTTATTTTTTAAGATACAATTTTTTTTCAAATGAAAACTCAAAATTTTCCCGGAAAACCTCGTCAGATTTTTTTGATTAACGAACTTGTCAAAGTCATTTACAACAGGAAGGTACATGGCAAATTTTATCAAAATCGGCCTATTATTCTTTGAGATAATAATTTTTTTCGAATGAAAACTCAAAATTTTCCCGGAAAACCTCGTCCGATTTTCCTGACCAACAAACTTGTCAAAGCCATTTACAAGAGAAAGGTACATGCCAAATTTTATTAAAATCGGCTTATTACTTTTTGAGATAAGAATTTTTTTCGAATGAAAACTCAAAATTTTCCCGGAAAACCTCGTCCGATTTTCCTGACTAACGAACTTATCCAAGCCATTTACAAAAGAAAGGTACATGCCAAATTTTATCAAAATCGGCCCATTATTTTTTGAGTTATCGGTGTGATACATATATATATATATATATATATATATATATATATATATATATATATATATATATATATATATATATATATATATATATATATATATATATATAAATATATATATATATATATATATATATATATATATATATATATATATATATATATATATATATATATATAAACATATAAAAATTGAAACTGACCCCCGGATATGGGTTCTAGGGGTCCTAGATCGCGCTGATTTGAAGAAATGTTTTCAAAATTCAAAAGTCGAGATCTCCTCATTAGTGAATTTTTTCTAAGAAAATTCACTAAAAATTCACTAATAGAAAGGTATCAAGTTGAGACTTTGCAAAATGAAATTCGACAAGTGCCTTTCTTTGATTAATGGCTTGGATGAGTTCGTTAGTCAGGAAAAACGGGGTTTTCCGGGAAAATTTTGAGTTTTCTTTCAAAAAAATATTTTTCTCCGAAAATTACAAAGCTGTTCTAATGAAATTTAACATATATATTGCCTTAGGACCTTACTACATACCAAAATTCAACTTTCTAAGTTTATAGAAAATTGAGTTATTCAAATTTTAAATTTTTTTTCGAAAATAATTTTTTCTCCGAAAATTACAAAGTTATTTTAATGAAATTTGGTGGATATCTTGCCTTAGGAAAGACCTTACTACACACCAAATTGAAACTTTCTAAGTTTATAGAAAATTGAGTTATTGAAATTTGAAGCATTTAATAAAAATTCACTACCATAACGCACTTGCTGCGTCCCGTTAGGTTTTTTTTTTAATTTTAGTTTACAACTTTTACATGCCATGCGTCAGTTCTTGTGTAAAGGAAATATGTATAAACATCACCCTGCTAGTACCTCACCAATATATCGTAAGTCTCCTTAGTTGTTATTGTCTGTGGGTTTATTTAAACCGCCACATATTTTTTTTTAAGTATTGTATAATTAGACTTCAACCACAAGTATTTATTATCTGTCAGTTAAAAGTTTATTACCATACAAATTATTGCTTTGTTTATAACATAGCAATATTAAAATTCAACCAACTTCATGTTTTAGAAAGATAGCCTTCAGACACGTCACTTACATAACATTTAGTGCAGGTCACACAGACAAAATTTTAAACACTTTTGAGCTGAATTAACCCGTCAAATTTTTAATAAATTTGCAATAAAATATAAATACAAATTCACTAACATATCCTGGGGCACATCTTGACATTGACATTACTTTAGCAATTTTTTTTCAATACTCCAAACTTTTCCGATATTACCTTGAAACTATTTAAAAATCCTTACCCTGCAGATGATTCCCGATGAGATTCCAATTAAAAGATCCGGACGCAGCAAGTGCGTTATGGTAGAGAATTTTCATAAAAGTATTTCAAATTCCGATTTTTTTTCCTTAAGTGCTTATAACTTTTTTTAATTAATTACAGATCTGAACTTTGGTATATATTATACGTTTTACAATAGAAACGTGGGTAGTAAGTTCGGTTGCTGCTGGCCAGACAAAGTATCGATGACTACGACACATACAGGCTGCCCCACGTAGATCTACCATTAGCCTTTTCTGGAGCACGGCTCACAATTGAATTCTGAACATTAACGGACGTGAGTTTCTCAAAATTTTTACTTTACTGAAAATATTGACGTTAGCATGGGACTTCCGGTTATACCGGAAGTAGACGTCAACTTTCTTATTTCAAATGGAAGATGGTGTTTTTTATTACAGATAGATTGCTCGTCAGTAGGTATTGCGGCACTTTGGACAGACAGGAAGTGGGGGCGGAGCCCCACCCCTAGCCCCACCCCTAGCCCCACCCCTGGCCACGCCCCAAGATGGCGCCCCCAAGATGGCGTCCAAGATGGCTTCGTAACCTGTATTCTAAGGTCATTGACCATGTCTTTGGCCAGACAGTGACGTCACACGACTTGGGCCAGACAGTCACATTTACATTTAGCCTTGTTATGTAAACATTCTAAGGTCATTGACCTGTCTAGGAAACTTTGTCCAGGCAGTGACGTCACACGACTTGGGCCAGACAGTCACATTCCAAAGTGTCTAACCTATTACTTCAAATTATTATATTTTGAAAAAAACCATTTGGAGCAGGTGAGTTTCGAACCCGGGGCATTCAGATGGGAGGCAACGATGCTACCCATTGAGCTAAGCAGACGCTTGTTAATTTATTGTTTTAGGCTGGTATATATATACGACTTTTAATTACAAACAAACCATACATAAAGTTTTTGTTATTATTAGACAAATGGATGATTTACAAAATAATAATTAATATGTTTAATATTAGAGGCGGAACCAAAACGGAGGAACCAAAATGGCGGAATTCGTCGACGAAATTTACACAAAAGCTTTGGAGTTTGCAGAAGCTGAAAGCGGATGGATGTTGGAACAGTTAATGTGGTTGGAAATAAATATTAATAAATACAGCTTCAAACGATAGTGGTATCAACATCTATAAATTGTTCACTACACACTGTTAAGCTCATTCAAAATTTAGTTATCGTAGAGGTAAGACGTGCTTCAGTTAACTCTAACGTATCCAAGTGCTCAGTAGTGTGTTTAAAATGGCTACATTAAATGATGTGTGCTACCAGCAAATTAAAGACAACTTCTGGTATGGTTTATTTGGAGACTTTCAATTAATTATTGATAAAAACACTGGTTATTTTAATGCGACTAAGCTGTGTAAAGATGGTGAGAAAAGATTCAGACATTGGTTGGAAAATAAGAAAACTAAAGAGTTGATTACCTATTACAACGGTCAGGTGAAGAAACATTTAGGTAGCCAGAATACCGATTACCTAAATATTTCAACCGAAGGTGTCCACTTAGAGTCACATCTAGGGGGCCGGAATTCCGGCCCCCTAGATGTGCTGGAAGCAACATCTCAACTAACACCTACAACCGCTAGATACTTGGTGGACTTTGGTGGAACACAGACTGAAAACAACTTGATATCTGGTACATATGTCTGTAAAGATTTGATATTAAATTTGGCTTGTTGGATATCCAATAGTTTCTATGAAAAGTGCAACCAAATTATTTTTGATTTTTTCGTAAGTGAATTTAATCAAAAATACAAGGATAACCTCAAAGAAATTGAAGTGAAATTAATGGAGATAGATGATGAAGTGCAGCGTATGCGAGAAACAAATGCTAAAATCACAGAACATTTAGAAGATATATCTCCAAAACCAAGCAACCCTGGAAAACTTTGTGTTTTTGGTTTGCTTTCAAGAAATGAGAAGGATGCTACCTATCCATATCATGCTGTAAGGACTCAGAAGAAAAGTTTTAAAAGAGCTGTCAAGAACTTTAAAAATAAACACCCTGATTCCGAAGTAGTTTTAAACATGTTGTATGATCCAAATTCTGTAAATCTCTTTAACAGAATAAAGACCGAAGTCGAATACCTCAAGGCGAAGAGAAACGATCTACAGATAGCAGATGTACCTCCGGAGAAGTTTATTCAGGATATTATTGATTTACGACATAAATTGTAATTGTTCACTTAGCTTAATTGTATGTAACCAGATGAAAAAATAAAATAACATTATTTTAATAAAGACTTTTATTTTATTCTAAGTACATTAATACATTAAATATATAAGCTTATTTAACATCATCTGAATTTATCCAAGAATTCTGAGATTTATCAAAACCCAGCCATTTTACATAGAGCTGCTTGCCTTTCTTCCTCAAGATGCGTTCAACCAGATAGATGTCTGTTTGTTTAGTCGTTTGTAGTTCTTCCTCGTAAAACCCTCCACTGATTGGTTTACCTTGCATATCTTCAAGAAAGTATGTTACTGGATTTGTGAAATGAATACTAACAATCTTGAATAATTCTGTTGACCAGCGAGGTGTATACCCCTTTTCAAATTGAGCTTTTGTTTTACTTATACGTACAACATCACCCACTTTAAATTTATTTTTGTTAAACACTTTCAGATTTGAGTAAACTTGTTTCAGAATACAATAATTTGTTTTTTTTTTTTTTTGGTATTAGATGGTTCAACTGTTTTACGTCTCATGGCGATGTTGGATTTAAAAGTATCCACTTATCATGTAAATCTTTTAGTTTACCGTATATTTCTCCCAGCTTATTCTTTAGCTTCTTATTCTTTAACACATCAACATCTTTTAAAACTTGAGCAGTTATGTTCTTAGCTAAAATTTTCAATTTATTTTCAAATTCGTTTTTTAAATCTTCCAACTCAGGCTTGTGTACAGCTTCAAGTAGTATGGCAATGATTCTTTGTTTTACCTCATCTTTGTTCTTCTGATAGTCGTCTATCCATACATCAACAAATTTTTTATTTACACCATCTGTTGCATCGACTGGATCAGCTATGTTACACAATCTATGGCTTTGCAAATCAAAATCACCACTATCAGTTCTTGGGAAAATCTCTCTTTCAATAATTTTAAACTTAGAACCTTTATTGGATTGGGAACGTCCGAACTTATCGATAGACATTTTTATACTAAGCACTAAGGTAGGTATATCTGTGATAAATGTAGGTATATTAGGCGATAACACCAACCTCCTTCAGTTCTTCAATGATTGACTGAATTTCATTGTTATGAGCATTATTACCAGCAGCTTGGGAAGCTACTAAAAGTCTAAGTCTATCAACCAGCTCATTTATGTCATCCCAATAGACATATTCTATTTGTTTGTTATTTTGTAGCATATAGTTGTTAGTGTTGCTGCTTACATTCTGAGCTCTAGGTTCAGTTTTTTGTTCTGCGTTATGATGTGTGTCGTAACCAAAACCTTGAGGAGTTGAGGATCTTCGTCCTCTTGGGTTTATAACTGGTTTTATTAGAGTAAGATACTTTTCCGAGGAACAACCCTTGGTTCGTGCGTTGGGATCGTAGTTCATTTTATGAACACTAGTTGCTTCTAGAATATCTCTATAGTGTTGAAGATCGTCATAGGTATACCCTCTAGGTGTTTTCATAAATATCAATTCTAGCAGACCTTGTGTTTGCGGATATCTCCTTTGACCTAGTCGAATGTCATTATCAGTAAAGTCCAAGTGTTTATTGCCAAGACTCCAACTACCAGTATCTTTAGCGTAGCGAGCACCATACGTTTGATCAATAGTAGCAAGCCTCGGTGGTTCAGTAAAATACTTGTCTACATAATATCGAACTCGTTCAGGATATTGCTCCAAAAATTCTTGATATGCAGGGTTGGATGTGACAGTTTGTAGGTCTGCCTCAAGCTCTTCAAATGTTGGGATATCCTCATCGGAACTTGTCTCCTCAGCCTCTTCCCTTGGTTCAGCTTCAAAAACTTCATGATCTGTAAGGAACTGTACTTGGGGTTTCGTTTCTGGTACCGCTTCTTCTTTGATTTGTTCAGCCTTTGGTTGTTGCTGGGGCTGCTGCTGCTGCTGTGCTGCTGTGTTTTTAGATATTTCACTTAGGGGCTCAACAAGTGGTTTATATAAACGTTGCAGAGCATCATCATTCTCGGCTCTGTTAAGTTTAAGCATTAAATGTTTTTTTTTCGAATATTGTCAGCAAGTTGTAAAATCCTTTTCTTAACTTTTCGCTCTTCCTTACCCAACACTTCCATTGTGCTACAACTGGTCGGTATTACCAGCTGGTCTAATAATTTGTTTGAGCGATACAGGTTGTGTGGTGGTTTAACATATACTGACTCCTTCATGGTACATGCCTTCTTATTTATCACGATGTCTGGCTGTCTTGTTAGACAGCTGTGTTAGACAGCTGTGTTAGACAGCTGTGTTAGACAGCTGTGTTAGACAGCTGTGTTAGACAGCTGTATGACAGCTGTATGACAGCTGTGTTAGACACCTGTATGACATCTGTGTTAGACACCTGTGTTAGACAGCTGACTGTCCTGTCTATCATCGTTTGTTAGAATAATATATATATCTATTGAATCCTTTTCTATATCGACCTTTGTGTACATCGTTTTCCTTCACAATCACCAACACACCATACTTATTATCTTTCCAGCATTGGTGGCAGATAGTTTTAAATTGTTTAAAGTCCATATCGGTGGTCACATGATCGTCGTACACATGTTTTAAATTGGTTTCATCTTGCTTGAATAACACAATAACATTGGTGTTGTCACGTACCAGATGTTTGGGTATTCGTGTATATGTTTGACAGAGATAGAATGAATATTCTTATGTCTGCCCATACTGAAGTATGCTCTTATTTTATCTTGTTTGTCACAAGCTACATCATCAAATATAAACACAGAGTTGTCCTTGGCATCTTCCGGATCTAATATTTCATCGTTTTCTCGATAAGGATAGTAACCAACACCTTTTGTGGCATTCATCACCTCCTTTAACATCTTGTATTTCGGTTGATACAGAGACTTTGAATACACATACACGTTATCAATTTTTAAACCGTTTGCTTCAAACAACAAACTCAGCATGACATTAGTTTTACCACACCCACTCGGACCACATATGATACAGCGAACGGTGTTTGGAAAGAGAGGACCATGCCTCAGTTGTTGTTGAGCTGTGTCCGTAACAACATCGTCTATATTTGTAATGGGTAAGGCAGAAGCGTGTTTGCTGGTACGCATCTTAACTTAAACTAAACTATATTTTATTTGGGTGTGTATATATATGAATGCAAGTGAGACACCCAGTCAGTATGCATGTTGGTGTCACAGAGTGAGGGTTGTTATCAACAAAGACAGATACAGGTTTTGCTGAAACGTTGCGGGGCGTTACAAACACCATGAAAGTTAACAGAAAACTTGATGAGGGGTTTTATGTAATCAACTCGAAGCCAAAGAAGAAGGTTCCCTTTAAAAACATACTAAGTCTGATTGAGGAAGTTATAAAAGATATAAATCTTATTCCAACAGCGAACGCCGTGTTTGATATAGCTCATACAATCGTTAGAAACATTGGTGGACGTAAGAATGTGCAGAAACCTCGAGTTATTCCAATACCTAAAAGTGGAGGCTTCCTTCCGCTGTTGCCTCTGATATTTGGTGGGCTGTCAGCACTAGGAGCTCTGGGTGGTGGTGCTGCAGGTATTGCCAAAGCCGTGAACGATGCCAAGTCTGCGAAACAGAAACTAGAGGAGGAAGAACGGCACAACAAAACAATGGAAGCCATCGCGATGGGTAGGAGAGGGAGTGGCTTGAAATTTAAGCCAAAATGCAAGAGACTCGGCAAAGGCATGTATCTCAAGAAACAGCGCTCCGGTTATGGGTTGTATCTGCAAAAACCGTTGCAATAAAAGACTCAAACAGTAGCCTGTGTGTATCAGTCATGGCGCACACCTTTGTGTTGAAAGACCGCAGCTCCCATCTGTCGTCAGACTACCATCCACCAATTGTTTTGGATGGTAATTATGCTGTTGCCTTGATAGGCTTTCACACCTACAACAACATACCCAACATCTATGAAGGTAAAAACAAATTTCATGTAAAAGAAGGAACCGGTTGGCGAACCATCACGATACCCACCGGTGCTTATGAAATAACACACTTGGAAGAGTTACTTCAAAATGAACTTGTTGGTGCTACAGCAACACACGAACAAAAGCAACAGGCTCTGATTCTGAGACCTAATCCGAACACCATCAAATGTAGACTAAAGTGTTATACAAATGTCAGTTTTGAATTTGATGGTTCGATTGGGCGAATGTTGGGCTTTTCAAAACAAGTTCTTCAGCCGGACACCTTTTATGAATCTGATTTACCTGTTGATATAGTGGATGTTAGACAGATTCGCATCGAAACCAATATTGTGTCTGGTTCCTATTATAACGGACAACCCTCACATACGCTGTATGAGTTTGCTCCGATGGTTGATCCTGGCTACGCAATCGACATAGAACCTAAAAATTTAATTTACTTGCCGGTGAACAAGCAAGAGATTTCCAATATAAGCATCGACATCGTCGACCAAGATTCAGTTCCTGTCAACTTTCAAGGTGAAGAGGTGTCTGTTCGCTTAAAACTTATAAAAGTTGCTTAGTATGTTGGTCTTCAAGGATATAAAAGCAAGTGCATCTACCACATCAAATTCACTTCAGTCAGACACGTCAAAGGGTACGCTTCGTCCCGATAATATTGAGTTCCTGCAAAGCCTGGGTTATCATGTCGTCAAAACTAGAAATATTCAAAGAACCCGTGTTTGATGATGGCATCGATCGAGAAGAGCTGCGCTCTTACTATTCACCAACTAAATCGTTTGGTAACAGCGATGAAATTGAAATAGCCATCAACCAACAAGATGCGTTCGTATGTCTGGCCGAGTCAGCTCTAATAATCGAAGGTGCTCTGGAACCTGTAGCAATCCAAAATGCCACTGGTGCTTGTTATCTGTCAAATAATGGAGGAGCAGCTCTGTTTGAATCAATGACCTATGAGTTAAATAACAAGGAAGTGGAACGAGTGCGAGACCCATACACCACAACCATCATCAAAAGTCTGCTATCGTTCAGTAAGAATGAAGCCCAATCTCTTAGCAACGCCGGTCTGAATGTGTCGTCGGAGCACATCACCTTAAATGATAACAAGTTTCACATGCTCATACCTGTCTGGTTCCTCTTCAGTTTCTTTCATCATTTCAAAGGAGTTCTCTGTGGCAAACATACTTTCCGCTTTACAAGAAGTCGAAACGATTCCAATGGCTATTACAGCACAGGTACGGCACGAGCAAAAATTACCGTAACCAATATGTTTTTAAAGGTAAAAGATGTATTTCCCAATGATAAAATGAAATTGGAACTGATGGATAAAATAGCCAAAGACACCTCTATATTTCTCGCATACCGCAAATGGGACATATATGAGTTACCAGCACTCAGAGATATCAACAGAGATGTGTGGGCTGTTAAAACTGCAACCAACTTGGAAAGACCTCGATATGTGATTATAGCATTTCAAACAGATCGTAAGGATAACGTGAAGAAGAGGTCAGACTATTTCGATAACATTGGTATGTTGGACCTCAGAGTGTTTCTAAATTCAGAATGCTACCCTTATGAATCTATGAATATGGATTTTGAGAAATCGAAATATGCAGAAGCCTATAACATGTATACAGATTTTCAAAAAAGCTTCTGTTATAAAAACATGTCGGAGCCTATCTTGAATTATGACGAGTTTAAAGACAGAGCTCTATTTGTGATTGACTGTCAGCACCAGAACGAGTCAATCAAGTCTTCAACGGTGGACATTAAGGTGGAGTTCATGAGTCACGCCAACTTCCCAAAAAATACTCGTGTTTATTGTTTGGTTATTCATGACAGTGTAATGGAATATAAACCTCTAACGGGCATCGTTAGAGCCATTATGTAATAATAGTATGTCATTTATGTATGTCATTTATGTATCAATATGTACAACTTAATTAATCCTAATAAATTTTTATTGTATGTAAATCAGTTGTTTTATTTTTATTTTGTTGCATTTTTATTAACCCCTTTCTGTAAGGTTAACAACTGTAAAAAACGTTGTTTATCCTTTGTAAGACCCCCTCTCTCTTACATCAGTTTGTTTCCTCAATACAAGAGAGAGAGACACTTGTTCAGTATGTGTTAAGTCGTGAAACAAGGATGACGTCTCTTGCTGTATGTAAGTACACTCTTCTTATTATGTCTGTTTGTATTCAAATAACAAATACAAACATAACCTTACTAACAATTGGATGGCAGGGTAATCAGCCTGTATACGAACACCTAATCTTAATAAACAAATACAAACATAACCTTAATAAACAATCAGATGATTGGTAATCAACATGTATACGAACACCTAACCTCATATGTAAACAACAACTGGCTTTTGTTTTATATATACAACAGCGAACAAACTTTTATCGTGTGCGTCTGTGGAGCTATTGGTTTAGGGACAGTGTATATCTGAGAAAGCTGTCTATGGCCGATTCGAGGTTCGTGGGTTCAAATCTAATTTCAGGCGAATGCTTTTCTTTCAAATACACATGCATCTGTCAGTTTAAGCAAAGACTTTGAACTGTCATGACGTGTGTTATATCCTTTCAAACAGCATGTGTAAGCTTCAACAATGGCAATCAGTTGTCTGTCTGTCTGTTGAAGTTTTTTATCTCAGTTTCTTGTAGACCTTGTTACGAAACATACATTTTTGAAGTCGGTTCCTTTCTATCACTTTCCGTTGAAAAGATATAACGATTTAAAGTTTAGACCGGAAGTGGCCATTTTATTGTATATTCCAATTTGATTTGGCCTCCTTAATACCGTGCATGTATTGGTTCTATCGTACATCTCACGGATCTTCCGCGATAAGGGTTTAAAGTTTTTTTATCTTATTTTCTTGTAGAGCTTGTTACGAAACATACATTTTTAAAGACAGTTCATTTCTATCACTTTCCGTTGAAAAGATATAACGATTTAAAGTTTAGACCGGAAGTGACCATTTTATTGTATATACCAATTTGATTTGGCCTCCTTAACACCGTGCATGTGTTGGTTCTATCGTACATCTCACGGATCTTCCGCGATAAGGGTTTAAAGTTTTTTATCTCATTTTCTTGTAGAGCTTGTTATGAAACGATATATTTTTAAAGTCAGTTCATGTCTATCACTTTCCGTTCAAAAGATATAACGATTTAAAGTTTAGACCGGAAGTGGCCATTTTATTGTATATTCCAATTTGATTTGGCCTCCTTAACACCGTGCATGTGTTGGTTCCAGCGTACATCTCACGGATCTTCCGCGATAAGGGTTTAAAGTTTTTTATCTCATTTTCTTGTAGACCTTGTTACGAAACATACATTTTTGAAGTCGGTTCCTTTCTATCACTTTCCGTTCAAAAGATATAACGATTTAAAGTTTAGACCGGAAGTGGCCATTTTATTGTATATTCCAATTTGATTTGGCCTCCTTAACACCGTGCATGTGTTGGTTCCAGCGTACATCTCACGGATCTTCCGCGATAAGGGTTTAAAGTTTTTTATCTCAGTTTCTTGTAGAGCTTGTTATGAAACGATATATTTTTAAAGTCGGTTCCTTTCTATCACTTTCCCTTCAAAAGATATAACGATTTAAAGTTTAGACCGGAAGTGGCCATTTTATTGTATATTCCAATTTGATTTGGCCTCCTTAACACCGTGCATGTGTTGGTTCTATCGTACATCTCACGGATCTTCCGCGATAAGGGTTTAAAGTTTTTTATCTCATTTTCTTGTAGAGCTTGTTATGAAACGATATATTTTTAAAGTCAGTTCATTTCTATCACTTTCCGTTGAAAAGATATAACGATTTAAAGTTTAGACCGGAAGTGGCCATTTTATTGTATATTCCAATTTGATTTGGCCTCCTTAACACCGTGCATGTGTTGGTTCTATCGTACATCTCACGGATCTTCCGCGATAAGGGTTTTAAGTTTTTTATCTCATTTTAGTCGCCATTCTGCTTACTTAGACGAGTAACATGACACTAAACACTTGGGGTAGAAAGGAATTGAACCTGTAACCAACCATTGTTTCTAAGCTTAAGAGTTGAACCTGTTGTCCATTTTGTTTCTGAGCTTCTTTGTTTTGCCAGCGACCTCTATTGTCTCTACGATATTTGGTTTCCTATTTGAACCTGTTGTCCATTTTGTTTCTGAGCTTCTTTGTTTTGCCAGCGACCTCTGTGTGTTATTTTTAGAACCTACCCATATAACAATTGTGGCGTTCGGCTAATTTCTATGCGAAATCTAATAGTCTGTCTAATATTAAACATATTAATTATTATGTCTTATGTCTAATAACAAAAGCTTTATGAATGGTTTGTTTTAATGGGGGGCGTAACTTTAAATCATAGAGTCTTCGACCAATACCATTATTCTCGCTTATCAACCTCACTCTCATTTGTCGGCTCTAAAGGTTGGAGTGACGTATCTTTAAATAATGGAGTCTTCAACCATCAAGCGAAAGGCACCATCTTTAAGAACGAAAGCCGCCATTTTTATAATGTCAGGGATGTCAGCTTAAGGTATCACAGGCTTCCATCTTTCATTCCGCCATTTTTTTATTCCGCCATTTTGGTTCCTCCGTTTTGGTTCCGCCTCTAATATTAAACATATTAATTATTATTTTGTAAATCATCCATTTGTCTAATAATAACAAAAACTTTAATTATGTTACATGTATGGTTTGTTTGTAATTAAAAGTCGTATATATATACCAGCCTAAAACAATAAATTAACAAGCGTCTGCTTAGCTCAATGGGTAGCATCGTTGCCTCCCATCTGAATGCCCCGGGTTCGAAACTCACCTGCTCCAAATGGTTTTTTTCAAAATATAATAATTTGAAGTAATAGGTTAGACACTTTGGAATGTGACTGTCTGGCCCAAGTCGTGTGACGTCACTGTCTGGTCAAAGTTTCCTAGACAGGTCAATGACCTTAGAATGTTTACATAACAAGGCTAAATGTAAATGTGACTGTCTGGCCCAAGTCGTGTGACGTCACTGTCTGACCAAAGACATGGTCAATGACCTTAGAATACAGGTTACGAAGCCATATTGGACGCCATCTTGGGGGCGTGGCTGGACGCCATCTTGGGGGCGTGGCTGGACGCCATCTTGGGGGCGTGGCTGGACGCCATCTTGGGGCGTGGCCAAAGGTGGGGCTAGGGGTGGGGCTAGGGGTGGGGCTGCGCCCCCACTTCCTGTCTGTCCAAAGTGCCGCAATACCTACTCTCGTCAAATTCTATGGTAGGTTTTACTCAAGATCTATAAAACTTATAGGTTACCTCGTAACTTCAATCCCAAACCGCGTGACGTCATCTTTTTCTAAATGTATATTTTACTGCATGTTGTAGTAAATAGTTTTGGTACAGCAAAATACGAGTTATTATTTATTAACCTACTTTATTAGACAAATATGCTGTTTATAAAATATATTAACGTAATTGTTTTAAATAAACTGTTTATTGTTTCCCATAATGATAAAAACATTATTTTTAAACGGGGGATGTAATTTGACATGACCTGACCTGACCTGGCCGACGCTTTAATCTTTAAGGATTTCTTTGATCTTTGAAATTCTGCAACTTAATGGTAATCTCTTCTTGCTACCAAAGTGTCAAAGAAAAATCTTTATATTCAAGGGTAGTTTACTCTTAGCATTTTTTTCATTTTTTAGTGCTACCAGAAAAACTATAAATCTGACAAAACTATACATTTACATATAATCATTACTAGTAAGTACCAGCTCTCTACCAGGAGTTGACTGAAAAATACCCGTATTTAGGGTCAGTTTACTCTTAACATATTTCAGTTTATTGGCACAACCGCCGAAACTATTTAACTAACTGAGGTCAAAATACGCGTATAACCATTTCTAGAAACAATAAACTTACTACCAGAAGTTGACTGAATAAACTCGCTACCAGAAGTTGACTGAAAAACACCCCCATTTACGGGTAAATTACTCTTGGCATATTTGAGTTAATCGCTGCTACCGGAAGAACTAGACAACCGATTCATGTTAAAATACATAGACAATCACTACTATGAACAATACACTCGCTACCAGAAGTTAACTGTCAAGCTTCGAAGGAGCTTGCTGCTTTTAAAAATCAGCGGTGTCATCTAACGTCAACCAGCTATCAAGCGTCTTGTAGTCACATTCTAGCGCTTTTGAACGCAAACATTGTCCCGGTATTAGGGAAGAAATGAGCCAGGGCTATTGTTAGTTGATTGTACACAGTCTACATCTATAACATTTTGTGTTAACTAGAGCTGTCGTGACGACATACTACCTGGTTCCGCACCGAGATGGCGTCCCTGTCGTACATTTCACAATGTTATACACCCTGACATCTTGCAATGATGATGATGTAACTTCCCTTGTTTATATTTTTATCTGCCATTTACTTAAATAGCATAGCAGTGCAGGTAACGTCATCTCTCTCTCTCTCTCTCTCTCTCTCTCTCTCTCTCTCTCTCTCTCTCTCTCTCTCTCTCTCTCTGTCCAAGATTGTAGATATTGCATTACAAAATCTGAAGTGATGTCGAGGATTATTTTAACATTAATATCGAATAACTTTATATTCCTTCGATCAAAAGACTTGAAAATTGGTACACACCACGTCTGCCTATGTTCTCTTAAGTTGTAAATATTCGTTTTAATCACTTAAACACTTTCAGAAGTATTGCGTTTTAAAAAACTTTTTTTTTAAATTTTTTGTTAAGAAAAATTGGCCGTTAACTCATCCAAGCCATTAACAAAATAAGGGTAATTCCCAAATTTGGCCCAAGTCAGTGAAGTATTTTTTGATTTATCGATTGGATATATATATATATATATATATATATATATATATATATATATATATATATATATATATATATATATATATATATATATATATACATTTTAACTGACCATGTAAATGCATTCCAGATGTCCTAATTCGCGCTCATTTGAAGAAGTTTTCCGAAAGTCTCAGCATCAACACCTCTCTATTAGTGAATTTTCTTAATGAAATACAAGACGATACTCTATACTCTGGTCCTGATATGTTACAGTTGTCTGTAAATAGTTGTATTGTTTCATTTTACCACAATCTTGTAAAATAAACCTTGTTTTGTTGGACAGATGTAAATTTATATTTTTCCAAATGTTTGTCATTCGGAGTTTATTGCACACCCTTGGGTGATAAATGCGTTCAAAATTATAGAGATTTATTCAACTGACGACGCAAGATAGGGATTTTCATGCAAATTTTTAAATGCTCAAATATTGGCTTCCCTCGTTATTTTAGAGCAAAATTGTATTAGACTTTTGTAAAACATCACTTGAGAAGTCTACTGCACTATGTTGATTTCTTTTTTACATCCTATTTTTGGAAAAATCATCAAATCATGTAAAGGAAAACAGGAGTTCCATTCAGAAGATATAGTACTCTGGGCAGAGAAAGCTTCGAATGTCACAACTTTGAATATATACAAATGTCAAATCAAATTTGTTATTTTCATGTGTTGTTAATATCACAAACCTTCTTACAATGAACTACACAATCGGTTTTTAAGCTTATTGCAGAATATAATAGACCTTTATTAAACGATATTGCAACAGTACCCTTGCAGTGAGACAATATTTACATAATAGTTTTTAAGGTCATATTATTGGACCAAACCATAATGTGATGTGGCCGTCGAGACCTGCTGATCGCGCAGCAAACTATTTTTTTCTTTGGCGCCACATCAAATTAAAAATCTATACTAACGTTCGTTTTGAAAACATTCACTAACTTAAAAATGCGATTTCGGCAGAATGCGATAGAATCACACAATACCAATTGAGCAATGTTAGATCTGAATGTTACCTTCGTTTATGATTTTGTTTGGCAGCTAATGGATGATTATTTGAACATCTTATTTAACTTTAATTCCACGCTTCTGTCTTTTTGTTTTGATTAGTAAATAAACTTCGAGACTAAGTACTTGTTCTTGTTCAATATTGTTTTTTTAATAAACATTGTTACGATCGGCCTTTCGAGTCTTCGTATCGTTTGGTTTTGTTGTAACAACTATCCTATTAATTTTCAACGCTTGTTGCATCTCTCTGCAGTGTAAATAGCGAATAGACTATCGATAAATAAAACCATGAAAATTTACCACATTATTATTTGGTAAACACCTCACTGATTTAACCGTTAAAAATAAAACCACTTCTATAATACCTAACGGTGCAAAAAGGGTAAGAAAATATTTTTTATTTTATTTTTCGGAACGAATTATTTGCTAAATAAGAATTTACTCCGCGCATAAATTAGGAAATTGAATAGTCAGATTGACACCAGACGGTAGGTGGTAGTGGACTTTTCTTTTACGTGATAGTAAAGGATTTTTTTCTTGCCCGACGAGGTACCACCCCTTACATCAAGGGGCCCGTGAAGTCCCAACGGACGTTTCCGGTTCTGGTGTATGAGTCAGTTTGCGTTATAAACAAAAATTATGATGGCTCCTCCTTGTGCAAAAGATTCCGGAGATAAAATACCCCTCCATTCGGATTTCCGGGAGATGGGTGTGCAGGGGGCGCCGGCATCAAGATTTAACATATCCTTCTTGAATATATGTGGCCTAAATTCTAACCTGAACTCCGTCCACCAGTTCCTCCAGGCTAATAGGCCTCAACACCTCTTCCTCACGGAAACCCAAATCAGTGCCAAACGGCCACTAATTACCTTAATTTCCCGGGGTATGAGCTTCTTACTTCCTTTAGATTGCATGGAGGTGTGTGCGCATAGTTCCGTAGCAATCTACCCTGCACCAGACTCCCCAATTTGGAAGCTGGAAGGAAAGACATACTTTGGATGAAACTCTCTCTCAGGGCTGCAACTAACTTCATCTGTTGCATTTACCGGTCACCTTCTGACAACAACTTTGTCCAGCTCTTCGACTTTCTGAAAACATCGACCATCTGATTTCTAAATATCCTTCCTCTGAGCTTACTATTCTTGGTGACTTCAGTGTCCATCATAAGAAATCGCTAGGATCTGCAAAAACCGATCCACAAGGAAGAGCAGCGGAGGCCTTCGCAGTCAGCAATTCTTTAGCCAATATGTTTCAGCGATCTACTTACTTTCCTCGCATCTCAACACACAGCTCAAATCCGTTGGATCTCCTTCTTACTGCAAAACCTGAATGCTATAATACATCAGTCACCGCCTCCTTGGTCGCTCAGAGCACGGCATGGTCACTGCTTCCTGCGCAATGCAACCCAACGTCCCACAGTCATCACACCCACTTATCGTTCGGACCTACAACTCCGCGAACTGGGATTAAATGCGGGATTACTTTTCCTCATTTCTATGGGCGTCTGTCTGCTTCTCTCATCCTGACCCCCCTGATATCTCACAAAACGTCACCGAAATCATCCAAGCTGGCAGGGAATTATTTATTCTACGTACACAGAAAACCTCTTCAGCCACTCAAAAGCCCTGGTTCTCTAAATCCTGTGACAAGGCCAGACTTGAAAAGGTCAAAACTCACAAAACGCTTCTACACAATCCCAGTCAAGGAAACCGTCAAGCATTTAACGACGCAAGAAACCGCTATGTCCGCATTATTTCTGAGGCAAAAAAAAACTCGTTTAATAACCACATCAAAAACAAAGTCCTCTCAAGCTCCGACAGCAGCAAACCCTACTGGACTCTTGCTAAATTTTTCGAGAATAATTTCGGCAAGAGCACGTTTCTACCTCTTGTTTCAGGGGATCAAATTGTTTCTACAGCCCTGGGCAAGGCTGAACATTTTGCCTCGTTGTTCACCAGCAATTCTACTCTCAACCCACCTCCAAATGCTCCACCACCAACAGTCCACCATGTCGCGCATAAAAGGACGGATATCATTCTCAAAACTAAAAAGGTACGTAAGATGTTCTCTTCTCTTAATACCAGGAAAGCATCTGGCCTTGACGAAATCCCTGCAATTGTTCTCAAAAAATGCGCACCAGAACTTGCTCCTGTCCTGACTCGTCTGTTTCAGACATCTTACAATAGAGACATATTCACTAGTAACTGTAAAACTGCTCGAGTACAACCCGTCCCCAAGAAAGGATCCAAAGCGCTTCCTAGCAACTACAGGCCTATTTCTCTCCTTTCAGTCGTCTCTAAAGTGATGGAAAAGTATATAAACACCGCATTACTAAAATTTCTTGAAAAACACAGTCTCAATCCACGATAGGCAGTATCGCTTAACGCAGATCAACTGCCGACCTCCTTTTATCTGTCACCCATTCTTAGAATAAGTATATGAAACTACATGGTGAATCCCAGATTGTGGCTCTAGACATATCCAAAGCATTTGACCAGGTCCGGCACGCAGCGCTGCCTAAGAAACTTCAGGCCTATGGCCAAAACTCTGTACGTGGACAGCAAATTTTCTCTCCAACCGGAGCTTTTCTGTTGTAGTGGATGGCCATTCCTCTAAACTGTATCCAATTAATGCAGGAGTCCCTCAATGTTCAGCTTTAGCCCCTACTTTGTTTCTTCTCCACATCAATGCTCTCCTCTCTAGCACATCCAACGCAGTTCACAGTTACGCGGACGACAGCACCCTCCACTCAAATATACAATATTCTAATCCTGTCTCTTTGGCCCAATTAGATAAGGATCGCAGACTCATGGAGGGTTCTGTCTCCGTGAATCTCCAAAAAATATTAGACTGGGGAAGTAGAAATCTTGTACAATTCAACTCCACCAAATCTGTCTTGCTTTCTATCTCATAAGGGATACACCAGCCCTAGACACATCACAATGAACAACCGAGTTATTCAAATTAATGAGTCCTTTTCACTTGTTGGCATTTCTGTGGATCGAAAGCTCAATTGGCACCAACATGTCACATCAATTGCAGAAGCGGCTGCTAAGAAATTAGGTTTCCTCTTCCTGGCTCGCAAGTACTTTTCACCAGCTAATCTATATACCTTATATACTTTAGAAATAAGGCCAAACCTCCATTACTGCTCCCACATCTGGGGTGGCGCTGCCGCTTCTACACTCACTATAATGGACTCCATTCAGAAGAGAGCTTTACGTCTCATTGGTGACCCTACCCTTGCCCACCGACGTGCCGTTGGTGACCTCTGTCTCTTTTATATTGCACTGCTTAGAGGAGCTTTCTTTCATAGTTCCTCCACCTGATGCCCCCAACAGATCTTCCAGGGGAACATAGCGAACGCATCCTTTTACTTTCCAGGTCACCAGACATAGAACATCTTGTTATGCCCGCTCTTTTGTCCCGAGGACTTCCAAGTTGTGGAATTCCTTGCCGGCGCATGTTTTTCCTTCTCCTCCGAACCTCGAAACCTTCAAGTCCAGAATTAACAAGTTGCCTCTTTCCTCCTTGTCGACACCCACGGCACGATAGTATTTATGCTGTAAACCCTCGTGGTGTGTTGTTGAAATAAAAAATAAAAACATATACATATACCGACAAAGACGCCTACAGTGAAACCTTATAAATTACCTCGACAGACAACGAACATGAACAGCTCTCGGCTGTGTGCGTGAAAACGCAGAACGGAGAATGCATACACTCTCGCACACAAGGAATCTAATGAGTTTGAGTAAAGGACAAAAGGTTTGCCGCAGAGAGGTTGAAGTCTGCGGCAAAATCAAACCGGCTACTTCGTTCGTATGTGCATAAAGCATCATTTCGCATACTTGATTGCAAATGCTGTGGGCGTTAGTAGCACGCATATACGTGCAACATATTTATCTAGATTATGGTCTCTGGTTATTGGTCAAGTTAAGTAATTTTGCTAGGCGCTGGGTGATCTAATACAATTCCATTGCTTGCTAGTCGAATTGTATGACTTCCGCTACAATCCATGAATAATTAATTATGGGGCAAATACTGCCATGCCGCCACATTTTGGTTAGGGTCTGATGATTTTCACTGTATTGGGAGGTAACTTTCGGCATCAAGCCAACTTTCAACATTGGCTACCATATACGGACTGACAATTGAGTTCCTTTTCTCGACTAGAACTAAAGTTTTAACAGTTTCAATCGTGACTAAAGGCCAAGTAACAAAGCCAATTACAGCCACTTTAAGTTAAGATTTGATTTTTTTTGGACAATCATATTTCAATTACTACCTATCTCGTGTGACCTTGGTGTTTCAATTTCTTACAGTTAAACTAAAATTAATTTAAGACTATATTTGTTAAAATTATCGTTAACAAAAAATAGTGCTGCCTAATTTGAAACTAGAGTTGTGTCTGTAAATGTACCGCTAATACTTCCTTACAATTTTACCTGAAAAGTTTACCAGAAATCAATAGTTTGACTTATATATCAGGAATTTCATGACATTACTTTGTTACCTTTTAAATCTTTCATTAAAAACAGTTAAAGATTCATCAGCTCATAGTCTGATTTACCTAAAACTGGTCATGTATTTTAAGGTAAAAATATTCGAAATTATCTAGCCAGATCTATAACCTATCTTTAAATTGTTGTGCTTACATTTTGGTAATGTTTTTGAAACGTACCACCTAGCTGACTTATCCACCTAATACATAAGAAACATTTTTACATTTTTACTACTGTGTGTGTGTGTGTGTGTGTGTTGCACGTAATCAACAAAGATTGTTTTTTTTTTTAATATAGTATGATCATCATTTAAACAGCTTTTAAAAGCCCCGCTTTCCATTCCAAGCTAAAAAAACATGCAGAGAGAATACCTTATCGTTATCTAGATATCTAAACTAACGACTACCGTTAGCAACCATACAAAGTTCTGCACTAGAGGTCTGAGAAATTTAAGCTTCTAGGCATAATTCATTGGCGTAGCTAGGGGAGGACTAGGGGGGCTTGGCTCCCCCTGGTGTACCTCGGGCCCCCTGAAAGATTCTAATAAAGAAAATAGAAAACATATAATTTTTTAATCCAACGTACACCTGCCCCCCCCCCCCCCCCCCCCCTCTGAAAACTAAGGCTAGCTACGCCGATGGCAGAATTGTTCCCAGAAGAGTAAGTATAATTTTTTATTAACCCATTTAATATTGTTACACCATTATTGTCTTTCACCACCTGATCTGATTTAATGTAGCATAAAACAAAATCTCTTACACGATCTTAGCTCAAGATTCAACAATTCTTGACAATAAAGTCCAAATTATCAGTTCAACAACAACTAGCTGTTTTCAATTGTGTTAATTAACCCTAACTAATTACTCTAAGAGAGAATCACGAAAAAGTCGTCTTGATTCAACATATGTGAAAAAGAAAACAAAGTGCAGTAGACTTTTAATGTAATGCTTTTTTAAAAAGTCCAATACAATTTTGCTCTCAAATTACTAGGGAAGCCAATATTTGAGCATTTAAAAATTTACATGCAAATCCCTATTGCGTTGTCAGTTGAAGAACTCTGTATACGCTATTTTATTATTGCTGGCTCACTTCCTAATTATTTTTAAAACACATGTTGGAGAGGTTTAACGATGCAAGTGAAACAATAATATAACAATCAACGAGATGAATTATTGTGGATTGATTCAAGTTGAGAATTTGTGAGACTGGGGGGTACTGAAACTTAGTTTACACGTAACCACTTTTTTGGTGCAAGCAAATCATAAAAAGATTTAGGTACTGTTTACATTTAATTCCGTTCAAGATAAACGTCACTAGTTCAAACCAAATCCAATATAATACGGCGTGAAGTTTTTAGAAAAAGAAACAAACTGATAAACTGACATTTAAAATGTTAACTAAAACTGTCATGCTAAACAAAGATAAGGTTAGTTTGGCTCTATATATTTAAAAATATGTATATCAATGGGGTCCCACATGTCTGTCCTGCGCTAACTATGTATTGCGTAAACTAAATACACAACACAACCAGCGTGTGGGTTTTTCGCGAAAGTAACTCAATTGGTATATAAACTTGGTGGTTTGCAATTGCCTTCCCAAAGCATTCAACAGCACATGGTGTTTCCAGGTGATCAGCCACCCAAGTACTCACCTCACCCGACGATGCTTAACTTCGGCGATCGCACCAAAATGTTCAAGATAGTGGCTATTACGTAATAAACAAAGAAAAGACATGTCATTGATATTAGTCTCCTGGCGAAAGTAATATTCAATTACTGAGCAAAACGAAATGGTTAAAACTTAATTTTTCCATCCGGCATCGGTCAGTGACTTGGCATCGGAGTTGAAAAACAGATGCCAAACGTTGATCTTCCGATGCGTAAAACCAGAAGACAGAAGCTCCTACGCCTATCCTAATATTTATAGTTCAGTATAGTCTATTCCTTATGAGAGAAACCAGTCAGTAGATAAATTTGAATAAAATTTAGAGAAATGGCCAAGGTTTGAATGGAAATACCTTATAGAAGGACTTGGTAAAGAGAAACGCTCGTTCCAGGGTAGAATATAGCCCAGGTGGTGGACGTAATAATAAAACAATGTTCTCTTCGGGCGCGAATCACAATAAAGGAATACTACCAGCGAAACAGAGCGAATGCACCCTTTTACTGTCCAGGTCACCAGACATAGAACATCTTGTTATGCCCGCTTTTTTGTCCCGAGGATTTCCAAGTTGTGGAATTCCTTGACGGCATATGTTTTTCCTTTTCCCCCGAACCTCCAAAACTTCAAGTTCAGAATTAACAAGTTGCCTCTTTCCTCCTTGTCGACACCCACGTTACGATAGTATTTAGGCTGTAAGCCGTCGTGGTGTGTTGTTGAAAAAGAAAAATACAAAATTCAACTACAGATCAATTCACATTAAAACCTTATTTAGCAACTCATACTAGTGAACCAGCACTCTACCTGTGTATCGCTTATCAACGTGGGTAAGGTGGAGACAACTGCATTGTCAGATTATACGTTGCGCACCTGTCCTGACACTCGTTTCACAACGCTGTGCCGTTTCACGGACACGATGGAGCCTGTTGTTTGTTTTAAAAGGGGGGTAGGTACCATAGTTTTTATGCTTTATTGGTCGCATGTAACTAGATGTTGGTTAGTTTCCAGACCAATCGACATTGTGTGAGTTCTAAAAAGGTCCGCTGCTCGTGTATTTCTACTTATATAGAATACTTCTTGCGGAATGCTCCCTTTTTGACCTTTATCTAAAAGATTGATTTTAGCAGTTTCATTTTTTAAAATTATGTAAGCGAATAGTATGTACACACTTAAAAATGTCACTAATATGAATAGATTTAGACGTATTAAGCTGTATGCATATAATCAATCGTTACAAATTACAATAGAAATAAACTACCGGTGAAACCTTAGGAATTAAGAAATTGTTGGCATAAGAGTACGCTCCTAGCTCAGACAGTTATTTTAATATCCAATAATCTTATAATATGAATCAACAAAACGAAAGGACGAGTTCTAAAGAATCGTTACATTTGCTCGTAACTGTACCACCAGGAAAACAACACTTTCTTAAAATAATGTTATATAGGTCAGCGACCGACAGAAATAAAAACTATACAGTGAATATTTTTAAATATCAAACAGCATGATGAAATCAGGACAATTAGTAAGTCTGCCTTGCCATAACGCCTTAATAATTGTTTATTAAAATCTACTTTTCAGATAAAAATGAAATTAAGCTGGGCGATGCTTAATATGCATCTATATATATATATATATATATATATATATATATATATATATATATATATATATATATATATATATATATATATATATATATATATATATATATATATATATATAAATCGAAACTGACCCCGGATATGTGTAATTGGCGGTCATTTGAAGAAATTTTTTAAAAATTCAAAAGTCGGGATCTCCTCATTAGTGAATTTTTTTAAAGAAAATTCAGTAAAAAGGACAACTGCACAACAGGCAGCACATATTTTTATCATCGTCATCCTGAGAAAAACACTTTGCATTGGTACCTTCTGCGTCCTGGATTTAATAAATTTGGGGAAACTGGATCAGTTGCAAACAGAAAGCATCAAAGTGAGCAAGTCTAGATAATGCCGGTCATCAAGTAACTGTCCTGGGCCACATCGAAATGGAACCAAATTTGAGCCTCAGGAAACTTGCAAGTACCTCAGGTATTTCTGCAGCTAGTTCCCGCCGATTATTAAAAAGTAACAAGTAATAAGTAAAGATACAAAATGCATTTTTTCCGCCAGCATTATCCTCCATGAAAACAAACTCTGCGTGTCTCGGCTTTTTTTTCTATTTTTATTTAATTCCGATATTTTCCAGCCGGAAAGTTTTAATTGGCACAATCTGTATATATAGATATATATATATATATATATATATATATATATATATATATATATATATATATATATATATATATATATATATATATATATGTATGGATATAAATTCGGTGGAAGTCATCTCCGACTACGTTAGCAAACAAAATCTAGACGCAGCAAGTGCGTTATGGTAGTGAATTTTCATAGAAATGTTTTTAATAACAAATATGTGTGTTTTTTTTTAAGAATGCAGGCATCAAATTAGGTTACCAGTATAACCTATATAGTAAAAACAATGTGCCTTGTTTCATCAAAATAACTTTATTGTGTGAAAATGTACAAAAATTTCCAAAAGCAAACTTAAAGTGTTCCCGAAAAAACACGTTTCTTGGTGAACCTTATAGGTTAATATCAAATTGAGCTGTTCAAATATGAAACATTTGATCAAAATTCGCTACCATAACGCACTTGCTGCGTCCAGAATTTCTTTTCTTACAAACATGCATTATATTTCGATGGAAAATGCAAAAATGCAGTAAACATAAGGCGTGTTTGATTTAAAAAAAATGGAAATTTGTATCACCAACGACTTATGGGCCATCCTGTGATTGTAGAAATATTATTTTAAGATGTAGCTCAAGACACCCTATAATTAATATATACAAAATTTCTTCATATCTTATATAATAACGGATATATTGAGCTTTATTGATTTTTTACGAAAATTTGACAAAAATTATATACCATTAAACGATAAACTCTATAGCTAAGGCTACTGCCAAGCATCAGAGAAAGGGTCTATTTGAAATGAATTTTCTGGGAATATTTTAGTAAAATGAAGGACAATGACGATTGAAACTAAGACTTTAGGGTTTGTAAAACATCCTTCTTGAGACATTTTAGTTCTATAGCCCGTATTAGATTCAAGTTCTTTGCCTAAATGTTGCCAATCTTGACATTTTAAATTGCCACTTTGACGTTTTGAGGAAAACCCCAATTTATTTTTCTTTCAATGCCTTTTTTGTCTTTTGACCTACATAACTAAATTTTGGAAGGGAGCTTACCTATAAGAATGTAAACCTGCTTGCCAAATTTGGTTGCCCTTACTTAGTTAATTCCGGATATATAAATTTTTTTCGAAAGAAAACACAAAATTTTCCGGGAAAACCTGGGCAGATTTTCCTGGCTAACGAACTCATCCAAGCCATTTGCAAAAGGAATTTTTTCACCAAATTTAATCAAAATCGGCCCATTATTTTTTGAGTTATCGGTGTGATATATATATATATATATATATATATATATATATATATATATATATATATATATATATATATATATATATATATATATATATATATATATATATATATATATATATAAACATATAAAAATTGAAACTGACCCCGGATATGTTTTCTGTAGGGCCTAATTAGCGCTCATCTGAAGAAATTTTTTCAAAATTCAAAAGTCGGGATCTCCTCCTTAGTGAATTTTTTTTAAGAAAATTCACTAAAATGGTGAGTAATTGGAATTTCAGAGATTTACAAGATTGTTCACTTAAAAATACTCTTTATTCTTTTAACAAGCGTAGCTTCCGCAGTTTGTTTACCACTTTATCAAGGCTACGAAAATAAAAACAAAATTATCAGCAGAATTATAACTACATAAAAACTTTAGATCGTTGAAATTGTTAAAAATAGACACTCTATAAAAGACTTGTAAAATCCGGATAACAGTTTAAGACTATATATATATATATATATATATATATATATATATATATATATATATATATATATATATATATATATATATATATATATAGATATATATATATTTGTGTGTAGGTTGCGTCTAGACACGGCTGGACAAGTTGTCCAGCAAAATCAACAATCAGCGATCAGTTAAGCAGACAAAGTATTTGAGTTCCACATCGTTAATACGGCGACCAAAATTTGAAAGCGTCGTAAAAAGTGTCAAAACATATAGAAAACATGATTGGGAACGATTTTTATTGTCTGTCGGTCTCTATGTATGTATATATCCACGATAACTTTAGAACGAATTAAGATATCGTCTTCAAATTTGCTATATAGTTGGCACCCAACAAACGAACTGTTTGGATGGTTTTTGGGTAAAATCGCTTTAGAAGGTGGGGGGAGGGGGTGAATGGGGGTGATTTGGTGAAAAAAACGAAATTTTTTCGTTAAAACTTGAGTAATATAACGTTTTAGGGTTTGTTTATTAGAAAACTTTCAATTTAAGCAATCATCTGGTATTCTGTGCCGAAATTACATTATGGGGTGAATATGTGAGGATGAAATATCGGTGACAGAAATTTCTAAATTCTTTTTGCCAAGACGGCGTAAAAAGTCTGAAAACCGACCTGTGCGTCTGTATGTTTCTAGGCGCAATAACTTTCGAACGAATTGAGATATGATCTTCAAATTTGGTATTAAGTTAGCACTTGACAAATGAAGGTTTCGGATTGTTTTTTGTTATGATCGCGTGAGGTGGTGGGGGCGATCTGGTGACAATTGATATTTTTTCGTTAAAACTCGAGTAATATAACGTTTCAAAAGTTTATGGGTACAGGAATACGAATATTTTCTTTGTGGTCAAGTTATGGATCCTAAATTCATTTCATGATAATGTCTTTCTGATTAGAGCAGATTATCACAGCTATGTGGAAGTTATGATTCAATTTGCATCATTTTTTCATATGTTCCAAGACCTTTAAAAATAGTTGGTTGGTCAAGCAACCCGATTTACAAGCTATTCCGAAGCTGCCAATGAGTGCTGCATCTGTAACATTGTCTTTCTTGTACGCGCGGGAATAAATAAAAACTAATATTATCGCCACTTCTGAGACAGATATAATGCTGCATATGGTATTTCTTAGGAACAACACCAACTTGCTTTGTTGCCCTTAGGAGCCATTAGAGTAGACATATTGAGGCCTTAGAGTTCCTTTCATCTCACGTGTCCTTCCCTATACAGCACAAGATATTCTCAGAATGTTTTCACATTGTGAGAACATTCTATTTTCAGAATTATTGTTTCGGAATGTTCTAATAACATTTATGGAATTACAAACTCCAATCTTGAATATTCTTAGTACATTCATTCAATCATATCCTAAGAAAATTCTTCATCAATATACTGAGAATATTTGAATAGATTATTATACCGAATATTCGCTCAGAATGTGCTTGAGATGTTCTTATATTATTATATAACTTTAAAATTTAATGAAAATAATAGATGATGATTGCGGTATAGTGGTGACAATTATAAGTGTAACTATTTTGCATGTTTGATTCTGTTACCTGTCTATGGTAAACACATCTGAAATTGTATATTTAGGCAATCAATTCTTTAGGCATAGAGCGCATGTCCATGCCGCCGAGAAGGAAGATGGCAAGATGGCCGCTATACGTAAATAAAAAGTAATGTCAAAATGAATGGTCTGTGGTCAACGTTGTATAAGGTTATATTCTAACATAATTAATTAAAAATAATAATGTGACGTGAACACGGAGAACTGTGCAATTGCAAACAACATAGATCCGGAGTACAGAAGCAACTTAAACATGCTGTGAGGTTATCAAGAACTAAACTCCAACCTAGTAAAGAAACAAGTTTTAAAGGATCTCCTGTAGTTCACACTCATGATGGTTCCATCAATTTTGCTTGAGACTGGATCATCTTACTAATTAGGTACACCTACATTGTATAATATATAATTTAAAAATTGTGTTATGTTCAATAGTACCTAAGTTATGGAATATAAACCACCACAGTTTGATGTGGATGGACTGGAAAAGTGGACGAATACAGCAAATCTATAGAATTGTGTAAGCCAACATCTCAGGCTTTTTACTCCTGTGGAAGAAGTTAATTCTGTAAGAAGTATCACTATACAGTGCAGAAAATGTGGACCTGGACATATGGTAGGAAGATGAATGTACAACAAAACTTGCAATTTATCATATACGGAATCACTTTGCCAAAGTATGCCTTTACAACCAGAATATCCAAGCTGTTGGTGACAAACATTGGGCATTGGGATATTGAAATAGCTTTAGCAGTCAAAATTAAGTCCGCAGAAGCAGAGCAGGAAGCAACCATACAAGGAAAGGGGGGAAAAGGTCTGATCGATGGCAGTTGTAGTTTTGTGTAAGTGAAAGTTAGTGTGATTTTGTGGCATTTTCTGTCCAATTTTGTTGTATTCTATAAAGGTGTAAGTACTATTGTGTAATGCAATTCCTTTAATGCCACACTGAAAGCCTGTAGGATCAATAGTCTAGCCAAATTTCAAGTTACTTCAGTGGGGGTATCCGTGATTAGTCATCTCGGAAACTTTGTATTTGACTATTACATTTTTTGTCAACTCCAAGAACTGTATCTTTATTTATTTTATTTTTATGTTATTGAAATTTTAATTGTTTTATTAATATTTTATTCACACATTTCTTTGTATTCGTTATAAGTACATACTCAATCTGAATAAATGTGCAATACTCGAATTGTTGACTTATTACGTATCTGAGCTTGAGTTTACAGGTGTGTGTAGCCACTGGAACAATATGGTAACTTAAACAAGGGTGAGTGATTGAAGTTCAAATTCTAGCCTCTTGGGCTTGCTTATACGAAAATATATAAAAGGCCAGTTAAATGGTGGAAAATCGGTAAATTTTGAAGAGAAATCCGATATTTTATATCTGCATTTTCTTAATTCTTCTTAAATCATTCAAAAAATGTATACAGGGTGTTTTTCATAAGAACCGGCACAGGGCAGGGGCATGTAGATAAACGTAAAATATGGTGATTTAACGCAATTTACCACTATATTAAGTTGCACCCCTGAGAAGTTATAGACCTTCAGTGGGGTTTCAAATTTCGAAAAAAATCAATACCTCTGTAATACTTTAACTTAGAAAAACCAAGTTTAGTACCCGTTTTGAGTGTACCAAGAGCATTAATCAATGGTAAGTAGAGTTTAATAATTAAGGCATTTGAAAGGGTTTATTAGGGGTGAAGCATCCTTAAAATGTCACAATTTTTTAACATATTGGTGGATTTAAGAACATATTTTATTTTATAAGGAATTTTACTCTAAAACTTTGTTACACCTGTTATTTTCAAAAAATTGTGTTGTTTTCAAGAAAAACATGAATAAGTAAAGAAACATCTTTTATCAATCTTACTAAAAATCATCGAAAATGAAATATTTGCCAATAAACTTATGTATAGGTCAAATTTGACAATCAGGAAAAAAAGTGTGAATAAGTATAATTTATTACAAAACAAACAACTCAAAGAACAGAAATAAAAAAATTGCTATCGATAAGTTATAGAAATTCTTCAACATGGTAGTTTCACAGGCATCTATTGAAATTTGAAGATTTTAAGTAACATTAATAATATATGTGTCTTTAGTTATTCAGGTTTTTCTTGAAAACGACAAACGTTTATTGAAAAATAACATGAGTAATAAAGTTTTACAATTTACTTCCCCATAAAATGAAATAATAATTTTTTAGATCCGCCAATAAGTTAAGAAATTCTGTCACATTTTATAGGTGCATCACTACTATTCAACCCTTTGAAATGCTTCGATTGAACTCTACTCACCAACGAATAATGCTCTTTGTTTTTTCTAAGTTGAAGTATTACTGAGATATTGATTTTTTTTGAAATTTAAAACCCTACTTTGAAGGCCTATAACTTCTTAGGGGTGCACCTTAGTATAGGAGTAAGTTGCGTTAAATCACCATATTTTAGGTTCCCCTACATGCTCCTGCTCTGTGTCGTTTCTTATGCGAAACACCCTGTATATCTTTTTTTAAACACAATGTTACCATGAATATATGTATGAACATTTCGAGAAGATTCATTAAATGTTCGTGGAACATTTTCAGAAGATACTGGGAGCTCCTAAGAATATTATAAATAACAATCTAAGAACCTTATTAGTATGACAGAATCTATCCAATTCTCATGTTCATAGAATGTTCTATGAATATATATATATATATATATATATATATATATATATATATATATATATATATATATATATATATATATATATATATATTGTACCTTGTGAGAATGTTCTGGAGATGTTTGAATATTCTTTCTAAACATTCCTGGTATATTCTCAGAATGTGTCTGTGCTGTCTGGGTCATCTTTTGAAATGACGCCAAAGCAGGTGCGGAAACCGATAGTTTCTTTGGACACAGTTCAACACGAGAACCAAATATTTATCATAATTTATCATAATTGTGCCGCAGAAGCCTTTTAGAGCATATTCAAAATTCAATTTTTTGTCTTGTTTGACCCCTGTGCATAAACGAAGGTTAAGAAAACAAATACGTTTTATATAAGCACAAACAAATTATAGATTGCAAGTTTATCCGAGTTTTCAATCTACAAAATACAATGTGACATCATTTTTAAGGATATCAGGGGAAACCATTTCAATTATCATCAATAATACTTCTGTCAATGAAAAATGCCAGTCATGCTCATAACACTAGCTCCATCTGAAAATTACGTATACATAAGTATCACATTCCTCATGATAAACCAGATTTATTAATATGCCAACTAACGATGTTTCCTGTTGCAAATATTGTATCAGCAGTTGTTAAATAATTGTAAAATCATTCTATAACTAGAAGTCAGTATATAATATATCGCGAATGTTGTAGGTTCCAGTATACCTGGTGTGCCAATTAAATGCTTATAACTTTTTAGAGAATTTTTCGTAAAACGAAGGAGATATATATATATATATATATATATATATATATATATATATATATATATATATATATATATATATATATATATATATATATATATATATATATAGTACCGATAACTCAAAAATAATGGACCGATTTTAATAAAATTTGGTACATACCTTCCTTTTGCAAGTGGCTTGGATAAATTCGTTAACCAGGAAAATCGGACCAGTTTTTCCGGAAAAATTTTGGGTTTTCTTTCGGAAAATTTTTGTATCTGCGAAAAAAACAGAGCTATGACAACCAAATTTGGCACCTACGTTTCTACCATCAAACTTACACCTCAGATACACTTCAGATCTCTAACTTAAAGGGAAAAAAGTTATAGGCATTTAAAGAAAAAAATTGATGTCACTGGTGATCAGAGGAAAGCACAAGAACAAAATATTTCGTCTGATTAACAAAACCAATCGAATATTTCATTCAGCAGTTATGTTTTCTTGACGCAAAAAGGTCAAGAAGTAGCAGAAACAATAATTTGAAAATTTTATAATTTTTTTTCTTAAAACGTCAAAGTCGCGATTTGAAACGTTAAAATTTGCAATTTTTAGACAACGAATCTGAAACAAATACGAATTATGTAGGAAAAATGTCTTAATAAATGTGTTTTACAAAGCCTTAAGTTTCAACTTCAACCATCATTGTCCTTCATTTTACGAAAATAGATTTCAAATGCGCCGTCTTTCTGATGCTTTGCCAGTAGTTTTAGCTATAGGGTTTAATAGTCTATATTAGAGCAAATTTTCGTAGAAAAAATCATTATTGAGAAGACCACAACTTATGAATTTTAAAAAGATTTCTTCAAATGAGTGAGAACTAGAACCCCCAAAAACCCAGATACGAGGTCAGTTTCAGTTTTTGTCTGTTTACGCATATACAGGGTAATGCAGTTTTACGGTAAAGCTCAATATATCCGTTATTATACAAGATATGAGAAAAAATTATATACGTTAATTATAGGATGCTTCGAGCTGCATCTTATAAACTTATTTTCACAATCACAGGGTGGCCCATCAGTCGTTGGTGATACACACTTTCTTTAAGTGAATTTTCTTTGAAAATATTCACTAATGGGGAGATCCCGAAATGAGCATATGAACGCGAACTAGGACTCCTAGAACCCATATCCGGAGTCGGTTTCAATTTATATATATATATATATATATATATATATATATATATATATATATATATATATATATATATATATATATATATATATATATATATATATATATAACTCAAAAAACCATGGGCCTATTTTGATCAAATTATCTGAGTACCTTCCTTTTGCAAGTGGCTTGGATAATTTCGTTATCCAGGAAAATCGGCCCAGGTTTTCCCGAAAAATTTTGTGTTTTCTTTCGAAAAAAATGTATAACTCCGGAGATAACAAAGTAAGGGCGACCAAGTTTAAAGACAAAAAAGTTATGGCCATTTAACACAAAAATTGGGGTTTTCCTCAAAACGTCTGAGTCGGAATTTGGCAAAATTGGCAGCATTTAGGCAAAGAACAGAAAACAAATACGGATTATGTAAAGAAAATGTCGCAAAAAGAGTGTTCTGCAAACCCTTAAGTTTCAGCTTCAACCGTCATTGCCCTTCATTTTAAATATTTCCAGAAAATTCATGTCAAATAGACCCTTTCTATGATGCTTTGGCGGTAGTTTTAATTAAGTTTATAGTTTAACAGTCTATATTTTTATCTAATTTTCGTAGACTGAATATTAAAAAGATTTCTTCAAACGAGCGGAAATTAGGCCCCAGGAATCTATATCTGGGTTGACTTTCAGTTTTTATATCTTTACATATATACAGGGTGACGCATTTCTACGGTAAAGCTCAATATAATTGTTATTATACAAGATACGAGGAAAAATGGTATACGTTAATTATAGGGTGTCTTGAGCTGCACCTTATACAATTATTTTGACAATCACAGGTGCCCCATAAGTCGTTGGTGATACCTACACTTTGTTTTCGAACGCCCTTATATTATTGCATTTTTGCATTTTTATCGAAATATGATGCATGTTTGTAAGAAAACAAATCGAGACGCAGTTAGTGCGTTTTGGTGCGAATTTTTATTAAATGCTTTAAACTTCAATAACTCAATTTGCTAGGAAACCAGTTTTCTCGGAAACGTTTTAAGTTTATTTTGGGAAAATTTCTGTACATTTTCAAACAATAAGTTATTTCGATACAATATGGTACATTGTTTCTACTATATAGGTTATACCGGTAACCCGATTGATGCCTGCTTGCATATTAAAAACATTATTATGAAAAATCACTTCCATAATGCACTTCCTGCGTCTAGTAAATTTAAATATTTTCCAGATGTTAGATTTCCCTCAGTGAAGAACGACCTAATAATACTACGGTCTGCTACTGTTGGGTCAGTTCTGGTATCATAATAATTATATAAGTTTCAATTTTCTAATGTAAAGCTGTCTAAAATATTACAAACTCCAGATAACTGACAACAAACAATGTTTGCAACTGACAGCTACAAATATTGTTATATTTTTTCACAAAGTAAGTTGATAAGAAATTGAATAATTAAGTTCAACTAACGGATTTAATTTGTAGCAAAGTTAATTTTGTGTCCATTTTTTAGTGAATTTTCGTAGAAAAAATTCACTATTGGGGAGATCCCGACTTTTGATTTTGAAAAAATTTTTGCAAATGAGCAAGAACTAGGACCCCTAAAACCCTTATCCGGGGTCAGTTTCAATTTGTATATGTTTATATATATATATATATATATATATATATATATATATATATATATATATATATATATATATATATATATATATATATATATATATATATATATATATATATATATATATATATATATATATATATATATATATATATATATATATATATATATATATATATATATATATATATATATATATATATATATATATATATATACATATGTGTGTGTATGTGTATGTATGTATGTATCACATCGATAACTCAAAAAATAATGGGCGGATTTTGATCAAATTTAGTATATGCCTTCCTCTTCTAAGTGGCTTGGATAAGTTCGTTAGCCAGGAAAATCGGACCAGGTTTTCTGGAAAATTTTTGAGTTTCCTTTCGAAAAAAATTCTTATCTCAAAAAATAAAATCTCAGGACGCAGCAAGTGCGTTATGGTAGTGAATTTTCATAGAAATGATCTGGCACAAAATATTTTATTATAACATTTTTTTCTTGTAACATAGAAATCTAAATTTTGGTGTATAGTTTACTTTTTATATCGTAAACCTACCTACCAAATTTGGTTATCATAGATTTTTATTTTTTAAGATAAAAAATTTTTTCAAATGAAAACTCAAAATTTTCCCGGAAAACCTTGTCCAATTTTTCTGAATAACGAACTTGTCAAAGCCATTTACAAAAGGAAGGCACATGCCAAATTTTATTAAAATCGGCTTATTACTTTTTGAGATATGAATTTTTTTCAAATAAAAACTCAAAATCTTCCCGGAAAACCTCGTCCAATTTTCCTGACTAACAAATATGTCAAAGCCATTTACAAAAGGAAGGTATGTGCCAAATTTTATATTATCAGCTTATTACTTTTTGAGATATGAATTTTTTTGAATGAAAACTCAAAATTTTCCCGGAAAACCTCGTCCGATTTTCCTGACTAACGAACTTATCCAAGCTATTAACAAAAGAAAGGTACATGCCAAATTTTATCAAAATCGGCCCATTATTTTTTGAGTTATCGGTGTGATATATATATATATATATATATATATATATATATATATATATATATATATATATATATATATATATATATATATATATATATATATATATATATATATATATATATATATATATATATATATATATATATATATATATATATATATAAACATATAAAAATTGAAACTGACCCCGGATATGGGTTCTAGGGGTCCTAGTTCGCGCTCATTTGCAAAAAATTTTTCAAAATTCAAAAGTCGGGATCTCCCCCTGAGAATTTTTTCTACGAAAATTCACTAAAAAAGCTATGGTAACCAAATTTAGTATGTAGGTTTACGATATAAAAAGTAAACTACACATCAAAATTTAGATTTTTATGTTACAAAAAAAAAGGTGAAATAAAATATTTGGTGCCAGATCATTTTTCTTCTGTAAATATCAGACTGGAGATTTGAAACGTGAGGATTGGTATAATGCGGTTTATCATTGATAAATATCTCATTTGTTAAAATAGTTGCAAAATGTCTCTAAAATACACCTCACATATTACGAATAAATAACTGTGGACCATTATGCGTTATCTGCCTGTCATTATACATTGTTTCCCAAGCCTTGTTAGCGCTGGAGCTTCCATAACTAGCTCATGAGCAAAGGGGTATTGGTTCAAATCTCAGTTATGATTGAATTTCCCTTCAAACTTTTTTTTTCTTGTTTTTATGTATTTGATTCAATTTTAACGTTATATGATCAGATTGTGCAATTCCAGTAATTTTTGTTAAGTGGCTTTTTGTTGAAAAAACCAGTAATGAATAGATAAAGAGTTTTAAGACTTCTTGTTGGTAAAACCGTTCCACAGTTAACACGGACGTGGAGATTTGTAACTTCGGAAGAGTTTGCTTTCTTTTCTGCAACCGGTTTAAATTTTAGTTAATTTTCGTAGGAAAAATACCAAAACATTTGTGGGGAACAAAATCTATTACATATTACAGAAAAGATTAACTTCTCTTGATGCAAAAAGTTCAAGAAATACGAGAACAATTCATTTAAAAATGTTACATCTTTTAGTGAATTTTTGTAGAAAAAAATCACTAACACGGAGATCCCGACTTTTAAACCCCTAGAACCCATATCCGGGCCAGTTTTAATGTATATATATATATATATATATATATATATATATATATATATATATATATATATATATATATATATATATATATATAGGTATCACACCGACAACTCAAAAAATAATGGGCCGATTTTGATTGTTAGTGTCTTGAATAGGTGCGCTAGCCAGGAAAATCGGACGAGGCTTTCCGGGAAAATTTTGAGTTTCCTGTCGAAAACAAATTTTATCTCAAAAAATACAAAAGCTATGATAACCAAATTTGGTAGGTAGATCAGCAACATAAAAAGTAAATTATGCACCAAAATTTAGATTTCTATGCTACAAGAAAAAAAAGTTATAAAAAAATATTGCTGCTAGATCATTTCTATGAAAATTCACTACCATAACGCACTAGCTGCGTCCCGACGTTTTTCTCGTGGAACCCAATTGACGCTTTATAGTGCTCTATCAAGAGAAAAACGTTGCATCCAAATATGCAAAAAATCAAACCTTGCCATTAAAAAAAAGTTGTTGCCATAGCAACGAAGTTGTTTGCGCTAGTAAAAAGTAAATATCGCCAGTTTGTAGCAAAAATATGTCGAAAAACTTTTGTTACATCTTTTTTTGAATAACGAATATCTCAGGATATACAAGTGCCTTTTCATAATTTTAATAACCCCGTTATTTGAAAGTATTACTTGAATTCATTAACATGTCAGTTAATAATTCTTTTGGGAAATACAAGTCAGGAAATTTTATGAAAATATAATTATTCATTAATATATAAATAAATGTTTATAGTTTTCGTTCTGTTTGTCAATTTACAAGCCATGTCCTACCATAACTCACCTAAATCGGTTGTAATCTACGTCAGCATTATAGTCATTCTGAGTTTTTGTAGTGTCAACAAGTATTTTAAAAAACAACAGCAAGTAAATATTGTTTATTTGCAGAGACGCATAATTTATCTGATCCGCGACCTTTACTAACATTTTTATACCATAACAAAACTTATCTAGTCTTGACACTCAAACAGTATTAGATGGAAGTGATTTTTTATATATAGCAAAATTTTAACAAACCCTGTTAACATGCAATGTCAAATATTTTTAACATCCGGCGCAAGGAGAAGTGGTATGTGTTTGACGCGTGACTTTATACGAGGGAATGTTAAAAAGTACCTAGCCTACAATAAAAAAGTCTGAACGCAGCAAGTGCGTTATGGTAGTGAATTTTCATTTTAAAAAAATTATAGCAAATGTTTTTTTTAAGAAAGCAGGCATCAAATTTGGTTACCAGTATAACCTATATAGTAAAAACAATGTGCCATGTTTCATCAAAATAACTTTATTGTTTGAAAATGTACAAAAATTTCCGAAAGCAAACTTAAAGTATAACCGAAAAAATCCGTTTCTTGGTCAACCTTATAGGTTAATAGCAAATGGAGCTATTCAAATATGAAGCATTTGATCATAATTCGCTCCATAACGCACTTGCTGCGTGCAGAATTTCTTTTTTTACAAACATGCATTATATTACGATGGAAAATGCAAAAATGCAATAACATAAGGCGTGTTTGATTTAAAAAAATTATCTCGGGACGCAGCAAGTGCGTTATGGTAGTGAATTTTCATAAAAATGTTTTTATTGCAAATATGTGTGTTTTCTTTTTAAGAAAGCAGACATCAATTTTGGTTACCAGTATAACCTATATAGAAAAAGCAGGCATCAAATTTGATTACCAGTATAACATATATAGTAAAAACAATGTGCCATGTTTCATCAAAATAACTTGATTGTTTGAAAACGTACAGAAATTTCCAAAAGTAAACCAAAAGTGTTACCGAAAAAATCCGTTTCTTGGTCAACCTTATAGGTTAATAGCAAATTGAGCTTTTCAAATATGAAGCATTTAATCAAAATTCGCAACCACAACGCACTTGCTGCCTCCAAAATTTCTTAACTTACAAACATGCATTATATTTCGATGGAAAATGCAAAAACATAAGGCGTTTTCGACAAAAAAAAATTGTTTGTATCACCAACGACTTATGGGCCACCCTGTGATTGTCGCAATAATTTTTTAAGATGTAGCTCAAAACACCGTATAATTAATGTATACAATATTTTTTCATATCTTGTATAATAACGAATATATTGAGCTTTATTGATTTTTTACGAAAATTCGACAAAAATTATATACCATTAAACAATAAACTCTATAGCTAAGGCTACTTACTGCCAAGCATCAGAGAAAGGGTCTATTAGAAATGAATTTTCTGGAAATATTTTAGTAAAATGAAGGACAATGACGGTTGAAACTAAGAGTTCGGTGTATGTAAAACATTCTTCTTGAGACATTTTCTTTCCATAGATCGTATTAGATTCAAGTTATTTGCCTAAATGTTGCGAATTTTGACGTTTTCAATTGTCACTTTGACGTTTTGAGGAAACCCCCAATTTATTTTTCTTTAAATGCCCATAACTTTTTTGTCTTTTGACCTACAGAGCTAAATTTTGGTAGGTGGCACACCTATAAAGACATAAACCAGCTTACCAAATTTGGTTGCCCTTACTTTGTTAATTTTGGAGATATAAATTTTTTTCGAAAGAAAACACAAATTTTTCCGGGAAAATCTCGGCGGATTTTCCTGGCTAACAAAATTATCCAAGCGACTTGCGAAAGGAATGTACTCACCAATTTTGACGTTTAAAATCGCAATTTTGACGTTTTGAGGAAAATCCAAATTTATTTTTCTTTGAATGCCTGTAACTTTTTTATCCTTTAACCTACGGAGCTAAATTTTGGTAGGTAACTTGATATAATGATATAAATCCGCATATGAAATTTGGTTGCTCTTACTTTGTTAATTCCGGAGATATAAATTTTTTTCGAAAGAAAACATAAAATTTTCCGGGAAAACCTGGACCGATTTTCCTGGCTAACGAACGTATCCAAGCCATTTGCAAAAGGAATTTATTCACCAAATTTAATCAAAATCGGCCCGTTATTTTTTGAGTTATCGGTGTGATACATATATATATATATATATATATATATATATATATATATATATATATATATATATATATATATATATATATATATATATATATATATATATATATATATATATATATATATATATATATATATATATATATATATATATATATATATATATATATATATATATATATAAAAACATATAAAAATTTAAACTGACCCCGGATATGTGTTCTGGGGGGCGCTCATTTGAAGAAATTTTTTCAAAATTCAAAAGTCGGGATCTCCTCATTAGTGAATTTTTTTTAAGAAAATTCACTAAAAAGAGAAGAAACGACTTATAGGCCACCGTGTGATTGTAGAAATATTTTTTTAAGATGTAGCTCAAGACACCCTATAATTAATGTATACATTTTTTTTTCATATCTTGTATAATAACAGATATATTGGGCTTTATTAATTTTGTACGAAAATTCGACAAAAATTATATACCATTAAACGCTAAACTCTATAGCTAAGGCTTCTGCCAAGCATCAGAGAAAGGGTCTATTTGAAATGGATTTTCTGGAAATATTTTAGTAAAATGAAGGACAATGACGGTTGAAACTAAGACTTCAAGGTTTGCAAAACATTCTTCTTGAGACATTTTCTTTCCATAGCCCGTATTACATTCAAGTTCTTTGCCTAAATGTTGCCAATTTTGACGTTTTAAATCGCAACTTTGACGTTTTGAGGAAACCCCCCCTTTTTTAAATGCCTATAACTGTTTTTTCTTTTGACCTACAGAGCTTAATCTGGTAGGTAACTTACGTATAATGATATAAACCCGCGTACCGAATTTTGTTGCCCTTACTTTGTTAATTCCGGGGATATAGATTTTTTTCTAAAGAAAACACAAAATTTTCGGGGAAAACCGGGGCCGCTTTTCCTGGATAACGAACTTGTCCAAGCCAGTTGCAAAAGGAAAGTATTCACCAAATTCAATCAAAATCGGCCCATTATTTTTTGAGTTATCGGTGTGATACATATATATATATATATATATATATATATATATATATATATATATATATATATATATATATATATATATATATGTATATATATATATATATATATATATATTATTATCATGTTTATTCAATTAAATTATACAATATGCAATACACAATAAGTCTCAACTTGTGCTGTGTTTTTACAAAATTGAACGGGTTCATCCAAAAAATGATTGGCAATTGTGAACCAAATTCATTATACCTCAAATTTTGACATTCTAAATGGAAAATATTTCTTACTTTAACTTATTCCTCTCCATTGCTCTATTGTTACCTCCATTTACCTAAGATCTTGACATGTTTATACTTATTTTTCAAGCACGAGTCAACCTTAATAGCCCATATTTTTATCAATATATATATATATATATATATATATATATATATATATATATATATATATATATATATATATATATATATATATATATATATATAGACATATAAAAATTGAAACTGACCCCGGATATGTGTTCAAAAGTCGGGATCTCCTCATTAGTGATTTTTTTTAAAAAAATTCACTAAGGCGCAAAATTATATTTATGGAACATATTTTCCTCCAAACCATTTTAAACAGTTATTTATCTTGATCTTCACAGCACACCACAGCGGCACAAATGCTATCTTACACGATGATTTGTAATATCCGGAAACATTTTGAGTTTTTTTTCGAAAAAAATTGTTTTCTCAAAAAATAAAAAAGCTATGATAGCCAAATTTGGTAAGTAAGTTTACGATATATTTCTAAGAAAGCAGGCATCAAATTTGGCTAGCAATATAACCTATATAGTAGAAACAATGTGCCATGTCTCATCAAAATAACTTTATTGTTTGAAAATGTACAAAAATTTCCGGAAGTAAACTTAAAGTGTTTCCGAAAAACTGGGTTCTTGGTCAACCTTATAGGTTAATAGCAAATTGAGCTGTTTAAATTTGAAGCATTTAATGAAAATTCGCTACAATAACGCACTTTCTGCGTCTCGAATTTCTTTTCTTACAAACATGCATTATATTTCGATGGAAAATGCAAAAATCCAATAAGGCGTGTTCGATTAAAAAGAAAGAGAATTTGTATCACCAAAGACTTATGGGCCATCCTGTGTTTGTAGAAATTTTCTTTAATATGTAGCTCAAGACAACCTATAATTAATGTATACAAATTTTTTCGCATCTGGTAACGGATATATTGAACTTTATTCATTTTTGATTAAAGTGCGACAAAAATTATATACCATTAAACGATAAACTCTATAGCTAAGGCTACTGCCAAAGCATCAGAGAAAGGGTCTATTTGAAATGAATTTTCTGGAAATATTTTAGTAAAATGAAGGACAATGATGGTTGAATCTAAAACTTTAGGCATTGTAAAACATTCTTCTTGAAACATTTATCGGTGTGATACATACATACGTGTGTATATATATATATATATATATATATATATATATATATATATATATATATATATATATATATATATATATATATATATATATATATATATATGGATATGTGTTCTAATTTAATTAGCGCTCATTTGAAGAAATTTTTTCAAAATTCAAAAGTCGGGATCTCTTCATTAGTGAATTTTTTTTTAAGAAAATTAGTTAGTTGCCAGTTTTCTTAAGAAAATTCACTAAAAAGATTCTTATAAGAAATTGTGGCATTAGTTGTTGGTGTATAATCATTACCCAAATTTTTTCCTCATTATTTTCGGATACCTGTATAACCTCTTATCTAAATCGTGCAAAACGTGTGTATAATAATCGCTTTTAAAATATCTCATAACTAATACAGATCTTATAAAAGTTAAACTTTGCATATATATGATATTGTGGAGGCCGATACTTGATGAATCTTAGTCTACTTTGCATATATTTTGGTAATATTTCGTTTTAAATTAAACAAATTTATCATTCTTTCCACATGTATAGTAAACAGATATATAAAATAAAGGTCTATTATTATAATTCTCATACATAAGATGTAGAGCCTCGGTGGTTCAGTAGTAAGTACGTGTGCTTCTGAACCGAAGGGTTGAGTTCGATCCCAGGGTTCTCCTTTCACTTTTTCAGTACATACTGTGCAATTAACATCAACAGAGGTTGTGTCATTGTATTTGACCAAGTTAAATGTCTGCACGTTCGCCCCTCGGACGGGACGTAAAACCTTTGGTTCCGTGTCCATGCGATGTTGGGCACGTTAAATATCCCTACCGTCCTCACATGAAGGCAGTGGCTCGGAAAAATTTCCAGGATAGTGAGGTGAAACTGCTCCCTGGCGTCGGTGATTGGCCATAGTCGTGTAAATAGGCCGACGTTAAAGAAATAAAAACAAATACATACGATGTTTCACTTCAGTTGTGTTCCGCGACACACACCATTTTTTTAAATGCCTATAACGCATGTTCCCTAAATGCTAAAAGCTTAAGATTTAGTACGTGCTATTTTTTCCCTCGGGGCTCGTCCGCGGCCTTGCCGCCCCGATATCACTGCAACTTTTGGTTGATTGTGCATACATTTAGTCTTACTCCACCCCTTCCAAAATCACTGTGCCTTGAACTGGTCTGCACAGCGATTGGTAAGGTGAAGTTTTATATTGCTATGTCTCCGGTCTAGACTGACCGTAGATCAGTTGTCTTTTGCGGTCCAGAGCTTTACACTCGCACAAGATGTGCTGGGCTGATTCCTCCCCCTCGCCGCAGAGTCTGCACGCGAGGTCTCCTTCGAACCGCCCCATTTTATGCAGGTGTTTCTTGACGACCATGTGTCCCGTCAAGAGATCTGTTGTGTTTCTGAGCTGTCCTCTGCTAAGATTTAGCAGCACCACAACTCTCTTTGAACTGGGTCCGTCAATTATTGACTTCCCATGTCTGAGCCCTAGACAGTCCGCCCAGTACACCTTGTGTTGGTTTCTGACCCAGGACTTAATGGCTCCCCTGGAAGTGCTCTTTGTCACGCCCAGAGCCGGTTCTGCTGACCCTCTCTTCGGGAGACTGTCAGCTTCTTCATTGCCTTTGACCCCGGAGTTACCCGGCACCCAGATAAGGGTCACCTCATTCTGCGCAGCCAGGTCGCTCGTCTCGTCTCGGCACTCACTCACCAGCCAGGAATTTACCCGTGGGCTACTTAGTGCCTTAAGGGCTGCCTGGCTGTCTGTGGCTATGAGGATCCGCTTGTTGATGTAGCCCCTCCTCTTGTTCTCCCTCACACAGTGCAGGATGGCGTACATTTCGGTGGTACGTGCCATAGTCTTTTTAAAGCAACTTGTGTACCAAGTTTTGCTAGAATAACTTTGCTATTCTCAAATATATAAACATTTTCGAAAGGAATCAAAGATGTTTGATTAAAAACCGTTGCGATTATACACATGAACGAACTTATGTAAGTAATTTACAAAAGGTACATACATGCCAAATTTAGTTTAAACCAGTCAATTAATTTTTGTGTTTTAAAATCGTTGTCTCGTCTTTGGCGCGATTTTTCTACAAAAATTCGCTAATACTATTCCTCGAAAGAAGCAAACAAAATTTAATGTCGTACTGCAGTTATAAGGATAAACTGTTAGTTATCGTAACGAATTAAATGAAGCTGTGATTTCCCGAGTATTATAGGAATCAATTCACCTGCTTTAATTATTTCAGTTGTCCCATAAAAGTAACATCTGGAGGAATAGTATATGTGGCTTTTACAAAAATTGTGTCATTGTGGCCAGTGAATGCCATTTTCAAGGCGAATTAGCCCAAACCATGATCCCGAGGACTTTACTTCCCCTCTGAAGGGTGGAACGTGTAGATATTCAACTTGTGTGTGTGTTTTTGCTTCCTTAACGTCGGTATATTTCCGCAACTATGGCCAATCACCGACACCAGGGAGTCGTTTCACCTCACTATCTTCAAAATGTTGCCGAACACCCGCCTTCCTGTCAGGAGGGTAAGTGTCTTTAACGTGCCCAGCATCGCATGGACACGAGACCAACGGCTTTACGCCCTCTCCCAAAGGGGAAACGTGCACACTCAACTTGCTCAAACATTCTTCCAGAACATTGGTTAGTGTTAATTATAGAATTGGCACTAAAAAAATAACGCTTTTACAGGGAATCGGACTCACAACCCCAGGCTTCAGAGACACCCGTCCTTACCACTGGGCCACTAAGGCTGACAGGTCGAAATTCTTCATTACTTTGCCCACTTCTAAGTGTATTTCACAAATGGTAATAAAGCTAACATTATTAATTTCAAATGTAAGATATTCTATGTTTATATCAAAACAATACAAAAGTTCCAGGTGTCAGGTATTCCAGTTATTTAGGTTACTGTGTTGATAAGTTTGATATTACTGATTAAATTTTTGGATTCTCTTCACTTAGAAAATATTATGTTTACAAAAGTATGATATCACTATACAAACAATTTCTTGTAATTTCCTACCTATTTTTAGACGTATCAACGCAGTGTGTGGAAATTTAAACTTAGGGATGTACATATTGAGTTTCCACTGCTGATAGTTGTAGAAAAGTAAAGTACATAAGTAGATAGTAAGATTTTGTGAATAATATCTACCTTCTGTCATACCTATTTAGCCACATGGAAACGGTATATTTCAATAGCAATCTATTTTCAAACTGGAACACATGTTTGCACAGAAATTCCTGTTTATATGTTTTGAACACAACACTAGTAACATCAATGAAGTCGTGAGGTAGCAAGTACGTTCTTGTAGCGAATTTTTAGTGAATTTTCTGTAAAACAAAATCACTAATTAGGAGACCCCGACCTTTGAATTTTGAAAAAATTTCTTCAAATGAGCTAGTTAGGCACCCTCGAACACATATCCGGGATCAGTTTCAATTTTTATACCTTTATGTAATATATATATATATATATATATATATATATATATATATATATATATATATATATATATATATATATATATATACACCGATAACTCAAAAAATTATTGGCCGATTTTGATTAAATTTGGTGAATACCTTCCCTTTGCAAGTGGCTTGGACAAGTTTGTTAGCCAGGAAAATAGACCCAGGTTTTCCCGGAAAATTTTGTGTTTCCTTTCGAAAAAAAATTATATCCCCGGAAATAACAAAGTAATGGCAACCAAATTCGGTACGCGGGCTTATATCATTATAGGTAAATTATATACCATTTAGCTCTGTATGTTGAAAGGTAAAAAAGTTATAGGCATTTAAAGAAAAATAAATTGGGGTTTTCCTCAAAACGTCATAGTCGCGATTTAAAACGTCAAAATTGGCAACATTTAGGCAAAGAACCTGGAACTAATACGGGCTATGGAAAGAAGATGTCTCAAGAAGAATGTTTTACAAGGCCTGAAGTCTTAGCTTCAACCGTCATTGTCCTTCATTTTTCTAAAATATTTCCAGAAAATTCATTTCAAATAGATCATTTCTCTGATGCTTTGGCAGTAGTCTTAGCTTTGGAGTTTATCGTTTAATGGTATATAATTTTTGTCGAATTATCTCCGTTATTATAGAAGATACGAAAAAAAAATTGTATACATTAATTATAGGGTGTCTTAAGCTACATCTTAGAAAAATATTTCTACAATCACAGCGTGGCCCAGAAGTTGTTGGTGATACAAACTTTCTTTTTTTTTAATCGAACACGCCTTATGTTATTGCATTTTTACAGTTTCCATCAAAATATAATGAATGTTTGTATGAAAATGAATTCAGGGCGCAGCAAGTGCGTTATAGTAGCGAATTTTCATTAAATGCTTCAAATTTGAATAGCTCGAATTGCTGTTAACCTATAAGGTTGACCAAGAAATTTTTCGGGCACACTTTAAGTTTACTTTCGGAATTTTTTCTACATTTTCAAACAATAAAGTTATTTTGATGAAACATGACACATTGTTTCGACTATATAGGTTATACTGGTAACCAAATTTGATGCCTGCTTTCTTTAAAAAAACACACATATTTGCTATTAAAAACATTTTTATGAAAATTCACTACCATAATGCTGCATCCAGACTTTTTAATTATTTATATATATATATATATATATATATATATATATATATATATATATATATATATATATATATATATATATATAACATGCTGCATAGCTCAGTTCGCGAGGTAAGTAACCTCTGGAATTGGACTAGGAGGTCGCGGGTTCGAGTCCCGTAGTCGGACAGTCGGTCTTTTCCACTCGAATGTGGAAAGGCCCGCTTCTGATGAATTATGGGTGGTGTCCTTTGGTCTATAGGTGTATGTAAGCTCCCCCCGCACAAGTCAGACTTCTGGGTGCCGAGCTTGTCTACTGTGGTGTTTATTATTATTGTTATTATATACATATATATATATATATATATATATATATATATATATATATATATATATATATATATATATATATAATTTCAATTTTTCTTAACCAAGGTTGATGGCACAATATTTCTCAGCCAAGTGAATTTCACCAAAATAACTTTATATACTTATAGATACTTTCGGAAAAACACAAAACTTACTATACAATAGTTTAATATTTTTTGTTCTTTTACTATTTAAGGTATTATTATGGTTTCACTAACTAGAGTTCGCTGGTTGGCTGACAGCTCATCAGTCCGTAATCATGCAGCCACTTTATCTAATATTTATTTATTTATTTACAACAAAGAAACCCAACAAAACCTATAACGGTTCCAATTACAATTACAATTATAATATCGCAAAATATAACGGTACAGGTAACATTTCAGATATCAATCAGATCTATTCAAAAATAGAAAAATAAGAAACAATAATATCTATAATAGTAGCCAAAAAACTCGATAACAACATTGTATAGAATATAAATTAATAATTTTTCAGCGCCAATTCAATTGTGTCCATATACCAGTGGCGGAGATTTTAGGGTTGCGTGAGGTTTTCTTGCCAATAATTTCTACGGCACTGGGCTAATTACCATTTTAAAAGCTCATTTTGAACCGGCATTGTTTTCAAAAAAAATTACTGTCAAATTCTCTAATTTGAACCGCTTTCGAGGTAAACAAATGCATTTTACAATAAGAAACATGGATATAAGTAGCAACATGATCAAATCAATTTATTTTATCAAACTTGGCAAATAACATTAAAAAAACAATAAAATCATAAGAATTTCTGGAAATGACCTCCTTCTACGGCAATGCAGGCTTCTAGCCTACGTCTCAGTGACTGAGATACTAAACTACATACAGACTTGGAGACTACTTCTCTGGCTTCACTGTTGGTTTTCGTTGGTGAAGGACGTAGCCAGCGCGTAAGCTAACTGGAGCAAGTGGCCCTTACGAATTCTGGATGTTCTAGGCTGTTCTTCAACTACTGTGACTATAGTTTCGCTGCTTGACAGCATTCTCAGACAGATTAAAATTGAATTAGTACGAAATCATGACAACTACAAATAAATATCTGTTGCTAGGTTATGATATGATGTTTTGATCAAAAAAATTTATCAAATAGAAAATAAAATGAAACACAAATGACAGATGAGCCTTTCAAAATCTCTACGTGATGTATGTCAATATTTAACATAAAAATAGAACTAGCCTATAATAACTATGATAACAGTTACAACAATAAAATAACTAAACAATAACAGTATAAAAGCAGTTTCTATACAACGAAAATATCTACATTCATCAACTCATTATCTTATTACAACTTTTTTGAAAGAATAGTTAAATTTATTTTCTTTGACTTATTTAATTAGAAAGAAGAATATCCAAGAAAGGGGAATTCATTAAATCAGTTTGCTCCTTTAAAACAAGGTAGCTATTGTCGTGTGTGTGCTTTTTGACTTCCAAAGCTTCAAAAGAGTCTAGTTTACGTTTGTCATTATAAAAATGTTGTGGTTGTATGCGGATATTTACTGTAGGTCTATGTTCGGCATCAATAATATGTTTTGCAAATGTAGATTTGTCAGCGTGATTATTTCTAAATGCAGAAATATGTTCTATGTATCGGGTGTTAAAATTTCTAGAAGTTTGACCTATGTAGATTGCGTTACAATGTGTATAAGCTAATTTATAAACTCCAGCTTTTGTCAGGAAACAAGATTTTTCTTTAGCGTTAAATAGTAAATCACGCGTCGTGTTGGAAGATTTAAAAGCTACCTTTGTATTTGTACAGGTATTTAATTTTTTTTTAATATAATAATAATAATAATAATAATAATAATGTCTTTATTTGTACTACAACCAAACTAAACTATACAAAATTCACAACAAGAATATAACCTACAATGTAGTACAGGGGCGAAGTTCAGTGCAACACATAAGCGTGTGCTCTGCTCTACCACTTAACCCCAGCATACACACTATCCACTATATACTATATACATATACTGGCACACCGCAACGGGAGACATCAGTCAAGGCCAAAAACAATGAACACTCATCAGCACCTCATCTAGTGAGCAAATAACAAACACGGCTGTGGGACGGAAAAGTATCCTGGAAAAGGGAAAGAACATGAGAATGATAGCAAAAAGAAAAAGAAAGAGAAAAAGAAGGAGAAAAAGGCAGGGCACCTGTTTTACGTTTTACACACACAAAAAAACATACACGCTCATTCATCACTGCCTACCATGCAAATAACCAGTCATTGCCTTCCTGAAGGATCGCACCGATAACTTTTTCATGTCTTCTGGTATATTATTGTACACGCTACAAACATCGTATGAAAAGGATCGCCTGTAAATATTCAATTTATGCTTAGGCACGGACAATAAATCCTTCTTTCGTATGTTCACATTATGCACATCCGTGCGGTATCTTATTCTTCTGCACAAGTACCGAGGCAACCCTGACTGAATTATAGAATGGTAAAAGCAGGCTCTACGTAGTGTCATTCTGTTATTCATGTTCAACCAGCCACTGTCCCTAAGCTCACGCGATATGTGATCATACTTACGCACCCCATAAATGAACCGCAAGCACGAGTTTTGCAACTTTTGTATTCTACTCATATACTCGGCATCAAGACACGGATAGTACACCTGCGAGCAATACTCCAGCTGCGATAGGACCAGTGAATCACATAGCACAGTTTTCAGTCCACGCGAAAGATACGATCTATGTGGGTACAGTAGCTTTAAACCACCATATCCTCGCTGTAAACATTTGGAAACGTGTCTCCGATATCTGAAAGTAGCGTCCATGGTAAGGCCAAGATTCGTAACTTCTTCAAGCAGAGGTATCGGCTCCCCATTGACACTCAGCATTATATGCGGCTTTATAATATCAATACCTGATTTATGACCAAAAACAATTGCTGCAGACTTTTTTGCATTCAAATGCAGTGAGTGATCCAACGATAGTTCACTCACAATCCTCAAATCATCATTTATCTTGCTGAGTGCCTCACCGAGTCGTGACCTTGGAAATGAATAATAGAGCTGCGTGTCGTCCGCATACATATGTATTGTACAGCTTTTTATAAATGTTGGAAAAATATGCGTATAAAGGGTAAACAAAAGCGGGCCAAGGATTGAACCCTGGGGTACACCTCTACTCACCCCAATTGCAGCGGAAACATTGCCACGCAACTCTACATGCTGTGACCTACCAGTGAGGTAACTAGACAGAAGCCCAACGGATTCGCTGCCAATACCAATATAACGCAATATGTCTACCAGAACATCGTGCCTTATGGTGTCAAATGCCCTTGTATAATCCAAAAGAATCAATACAGTAAACTTGCCATCATTGCAGGCTTGAAGAATGTCATCATTGACCTTGCAGAGGGCTGTTGTACAGCTAAAATTTGGCCTGAAACCAGACTGCACATCCGGCAAAATCTTATTTTCATCAAGGTATTGTCTCAGCTGCAGGCAAAGGACCTTTTCAAAAATCTTTGATAATATTGGCAGCAGACTAATTGACCTCAAATCCTTGAACTCTGTGGGCTCATTAACCTTCGACAGAGGCGTCACTCTAGCACACTTCCACATGTCTGGAAAATACCCAGCTAAAATACAGGAATTAATTATATTAGTTATGTATAGAGTAATACGTGGTGCACATGTTTTTAACATTTGAAGACTTATATTATCAATACCACTTGCATTACTTTTGATTCTATCTAAACATTTAGATATGGTTTCTGTGTCTGCCAGAACAAATTGAAAATCAGCTGGACTTTTCATATGTGCATAATATCTCTTATAATTATCATTTATAGAACCCACAGGAACACTATTCACAAAATAATCATTTAACTTATCTACGTCACTCAAGCTATCAGGAATGCCCACCCTAGTCCCTGTACCTTTAATATTCAGTCTATTTAATTCCCTATATAAATCACGCATATTTTTACCTTTCAGTGAATATTCAAAGTATGCCTTTTTTTCTCTAAGTATAGTAGCGCTGGTAAAATTTCTCAGAGCCTTGTAGTAATTCCAGTCCCCCACAGCCAGGGACCCACGATATTTTACTTTAGCATTATCCCTCAGCGACATAAGCATTTTTACATTATCCGTTATCCAAGGCTGCGGTGTCCTCGTGATTTTCTTAACTTTATAAGGGGCATGCTTGTCAAATAGTCCAGTAATAGTGCTGGTAAATATTGCAATTTTTTGATCAATATCACTCGTGCGGTAAATGCCATCGAGATCAGTGAAAATTGGATCCATCATAAATAAGTCATTATTAAAGTGCCTGTAATCACGGCTTGTCACGATAACTGGCTTCCTAGCAGCCTTTCTCACGTCTAATATACAATATACCATATCATGATCCGATATCTCAGTCAGCGCAACACCTGATGCCACTACAATACCACTGTCTGATACCAAAATGTGATCCAGTAATGCCCCCTTTCGCGTTGGATCCTCTATCATTTGTCTGAAACCAATTTCCTTCAGCGAAACATTATACGCCCGGCTCATGGAATCATCTTTTAGTAAATCAATGTTCGTATCGCCGCAAATGATAATGTCATCAGTAAGCAGCAGCGCATTTCCAATTAAATTTTCAAGTTCATCAATGAAGATTTTGTAATTCAATTGATGTTTACGATACAAGGCCGCAAGAAAAATTCTTTTATCGTTTATATTCAGGCATACACATACCTGCTCTATACTGCTCGTTGTAGAGATCAAATTGTACTTTATGTGATCCCTTACATAAATAGCAACACCGGAGCCTCTCCTATCGTAATCCCCCCTCACCAAACGAAATCCATGCACATTCAGAACAGCGGTCGGTGTCTCAGAGTACAACCACGTTTCGGTGACACACAATATATCAATATCCTCATCCCCTATAAGTCGCTCCACCTCTTCCAAATGCGGCCGCAATGATCGCACATTCAACTCTGCAATTTTTAATTTTTTAAGATTCATCGCAAGCTGTATCCCCAAAAAGAAAACAATTTATTATTGACCAGTCAAATCACATCAGTCAAAATACACGTACTATAGTTCTCAAAGTGATAATCATACAGGCCCTGTATAGCAAACAAAAAGAAAATGTGAGAAGAAAAGATAAGAATGTATATGATTAAAAGTGCCTTATTATACACAAATATTAACACCAAAATTTAACAATTTAAAAGATGCCGATAAAGTAATATAATATCCAAGGTAACCGTTAAACAATATAAAATTTCGAGTTTAATGTCTACAAGTACGCCACTCAAAAAAATAAAGTATTTAAGAACGTACAAATCAATATTAGTCTACAACCGATATCACCCCACGCTATGCCAGCATCCAAAAAACCTAAAGTAAATAAACAAAAGCAAAAGTAAACAAAAATATTATACAAACAAAAACTGTAAATTCCACAAAAGTTATCAAGATAATATAAAACAATGCCTATGCAAAAACACACCTAAATAAATTCAAGATAACAGCCGTGCGTCTACAGATTACTTCTGTTTCAGTTCAGGTCAATGTATTCACATGTTAAGGTGAGCCCACGGACCAGTCACCAACACAACGCACACATTACAAGTTAATACATATTATCAAACTTCCATTTTCTTACCACATCATTTTCTCTATAAAAAATGGTACCACCATTAGTCCACACATTCCTGGCGCCATACTTCACCATGACTTCTCTACATGCAGAAAATCTGTGCGATGTTAAATCTTCCTTAATCACAATACTAGTTCTGAAATGGTTCCAAAACAAGTAATCGAAACATATCTGTTGTCTTCTTTGTCTATAATATTTGGATAAATTAAATTAATCGCTAATTTGTATTATTTTCTCTCGATCATTTTATCTATTATTTTAACAGAGTAGCCATTATTAACTGCTGTTTGCTTAATTATTGAAATTTCTTTTTCAAAATTGTTTTGTGACATAGGTATTGAAAATGCACGATGTATCATAGAATGGTAGGCTGACAGCTTTTGTGAAAAAGGGTGACATGAATCGTATGGTATGGTTGTGTCAGTGTAAGTTGGTTTTCTATATATTGAAAAGTCAAATGAATTATTTTCTAACTTTCTAATTGTTAAGTCTAAAGAATTTATAAAACTGTTAGCTTTTTTAGTTTTGTCTGAAATGAACTTAAAAATGATGTGTCTCTGTTTAATCAACAAGAAAAGAAATATCTTTTATATAAAAGCCCACAACCACCAAAAATGTATGGCCATCTGAAAATTCATAAGTCAAATATACCGGTGAGGCCAGTAATTAGCTATGTTAATACACCCAATCATAAGATAGTGAACAAACTGGTTTCAGTTATTAGAGAATACAATTATTTTCCAAAATATTCATTTAAGAATTCATATGAACTTACACAAAAATTGAATAATTTAATTATTCCCACAAATAGTAAATTAGTCTCATTTAATGTCTGTAGCTAAGATACCCCCTAGGGAATGTTTACCTCTATTAGAAAACGTTTTAATAGAAAAGAACGTAAATGTCATAGAAAGACAAGAAATAATGAATCTTTTAACGAATGTATAAAACAAAACTATTTTAAATTTAATAATGAAATTTATATGCAAAATGAAGGTCTTCCTATGGGTAGTCCATTGTCACCTTTATTAGCCAAGATATTTATGGAAAACTTAGAAAACCAAATTTTAACATCAGAACTTTCGCATAATATTGTCTTTTGGTACAGATACGTAGATGATATTTTATCATGTTTTCAAGGTAGTCATACAGAATTAAATGAATTTTTGAATTTTATTAGTAACTTTCACACAAATATTAAGTTTACTTTAGAGGAAGAAGCTAACAGTTTCAAAATTTTTTAGGCTTAACAATTAGAAAGTTAGAAAATAATTCATTTGACTTTTCAATATACAGGAAACCAACTTATCATTGCACAGTAGGTTTAGGTTGAGGGACAAGCTGATCGTACGGCATTTCGTTATTATCTATAGCCACGGCTAGTAATTTCACGTTTATTATCCTATTTGATAGTATTGAATCGCATTTGTGAAGTTGTGAAGCCGAGTATCACAGGATACTGATCTACCACCATTCGTTAAGTCAGCTGTATGACTGAATACGATCTGATGTAATTCGGTATAAAGTTGTTTCCTGTTTTTCTAGTTGTATTATTCTGTAACAAATGCGCATAATTATTTCATCCATATCAGCAATCAATTTTATTCTCCGTTTTGGTAATCCCATTTGCATGTATGCTGGCTGATTTTTCTATGCAACATCCTCAGAGGGTAAGGCTTTCTGTCTCGCTTGGTTCTGGTGCTGGTGATGTCTGGCTATTGCTATTTGTATCGCCAAAACGTGCCTCATCGGCATCCTGCGACCAACGTGCCGCGTCCTGTCATGTTTAGGGGCGACTCCAGGTAAACGCTAGGGATCGGTACTTTTCTCAGGCTTCTATACGGCTCCACAGAGTGTGACCTGACCCAGGTAAAAGTATGATAGAAAAAAGAAAACATATAATAAAACATATGGAATGTTAAGGGATTTGGAAAGGACACAGGCACACCGGGTTTGCGAAGACCACACTGGCCAGGACATATAAGATATAAGAGGTGAACCACTATACTTATTAGTATACTATTTTTATTATATTTATTAATCTTGGTATTATAATCATAGACTTTAGTGCAATAATTTACTTGGGACTCTATGCCGCATTAGAAAAAAAAAACATTTTAAATTAACCTGAGCTAATAAGTGATGAAATTTGACATTCTATTTGCACAGATTACGTGCCTATAAAACTAGTGAGGCAATTATACCCGCCGTTTTATCTTGAATGTTAAAAAATGAAGAACTACTGATAGCAAACCACATAAAACCAGGCATGACGTTTCTTATGTGAGAGTTAATCGCTCAACATTATCCATACATTAAATTCAATCGAGCATCGAATAGGCACTTCATGCTTAAATGCAAATCCATTAACCGAGCAGATAAGTCTTTGCAAATATTTAATCATCGTTAAGGTTTGTTTAATTTTATTATGTTTACAACCAAGGAAATTGAATTACAACACGCGTGATTTACTTTACACGTTCCTTGTAATTAACGAAGCGGCAATAAAATTTGACCACACATTATAATAACTGATACCTACGTGTTACTTCACACTTTATAAAGTCATATTAAAGAATTAGTTTAAAGTTTACGCAAAAACAGAACCCGGGAGGACGGTTGATAAATCCACAAAAAACAGGGTTGTTGTCTTTACAAAGAAAATGGCACTAAAATGCTTGAAACCCCTGGAGATAAACAGAATAGATTTATATTTGTGGGTGAGATGACCAAAAAGTCACATAGAAGGCCTACATCTTCAAATCTTACAGGAGAAAACACATGCACTTGGAACGAGTAGAAGGACACGTGGTAAAAACTGAGGAATGGATCCCAATATAAATACACGCGAGGGTTTTAAGGCCCATGATCGGTGTTCACCTCACTCGCGGGAGGTACTCTGCTGGCGGGAGTCGCGGCGGGGTGTCCGCAGGGGAGCGTTCTGTCTCCCTTGCTCTGGTGCCTAGTAGTGAACGGCCTGCTGGGAGGCTCTCGTGAGGGGGGTATGAGGTACAGGGCTATGCGGACGACATTGTCGTCATAGTCCGAGGAAAGGTCACACAGGCAGTGTGGGAGCGCATGCAGACTGCACTGAAAGTGGTGGAAGGGTGGACGGTTGATCAACGGCTCGGGGTGAGCCCCGAGAAAACAACCGTCGTGCCGTTTACGAGAAGAAGGAAGTGCGACAGCCACAGAACTCTCACTCTACACGGTAGGAGCGTTCCAATGGCCAGGGAGGTAAAATATCTTGGGGTCGTATTGGACTCTAAGTTAACCTGGAATGGTCACATTGGAAAAATACTGCGTAAGGCAGTCATGACCTTAGCCGTCACTAGGCGGCTATATGGAAAAACGTGGGGACTAAGACCTAGTATGGCCCACTGGCTGTACACAAGGGTGGTCAGACCATCGTTAACATATACGGCACTGGTCTGGTGGTCTAAGGTGACACAATCCAGTGCCAAACAAAAACTAGGCAAGATCCAAACGATGGCTTGCCTAGACATCACAGGGGCCATGTCTTCAACCCCAACAGCCGCCATGGAGGTGTTGCTGGCTGGGACTATACAGACTAGCCTACAATGCTAGACTGAAGATCAATCCAGGCTTCAGGGGCCACTGCTAAATTCAGGAGATCGTGAAGGAGCCCATGCTTAAAATGAGGTCAGACTTCGCGAGCCCGCGAATGTGCAGGGAAAACAACTTTACAGTGGAAATCCCCGACCGCGAGGCATGACGGGAGGAGACGCCGGGCATACCACGGGACGCGCTCGTCTGGTTCACTGACGGATCCGGCGGGGAGCGTGGGACGGGGGCAGGTGTTTATCCGGAAGGACCGAGGGTAAGTCTTAGTATTTCCCTCGGAGCCCATGCAACGGTGTTTTAGGCCGAGATGTACGCCATCCTGCACTGTGTGCAAGAGAACAAGAGGAGGGGCTACACCAACAAGCGGATCCTCATATCCACAGACAGCCAGGCAGCCCTTAAGGCACTAAGTAGCCCACGGGTAAATTCCTGGCTGGTGAGAGAGTGCCGAGACGAGACGAGCGACCTGGCTGGGCAGAATGAGGTGACCCTCATCTGGGTGCCGGGTTACTCGGGGGTCAAAGGCAATGAAGAAGCTGACAATCTCGCGAAGAGAGGGTCAGCAGAACCATTTATGGGACCAGAACCGGCTCTGGGTGTGTCAAAGAGCACTGCCAGGGGAGTCATTAAGTCCTAGGTCAGAAACCAACACAAGGTGTACTGGGCGGACTGTCCAAGGCGGACTGTCCAGGGCTCAGACATGGGAAGTCAATAATTGACGGACCCAGTTCAAAGAGAGCTGTGGAGCTGCTAAATATTAGCAGAGGACAGCTCAGAAACACAACAGGTCTCTTCACGGGACACATGGCCGTCAAGAAACACCTGCATAAAATGGGGCGGTTCGAAGGGGACCTCGCATGCAGACTCTGCGGCAAGGGGGAGGAATCAGCCCAGCACATCTTGTGCGAGTGTAAAGCTCTGGACCGCAAAAGACAACTGATCTACGGTCAGTCTAGACGGGAGACAGACCAATATAAAACTTCACCATACCAATCGCTGTGCAGACTAGTTCAAGGCACAGTGATTTTGGAATGGGTGGAGTAAGACTAAGGGTATGCACAATCAACCAAAGGTTGCAGTGCTATCGGGGCGGCAAGGCCGCCGAAGAGCCCTGAGGGAACAAAAAAAAAGGCTCCTGATAACATATTTTTACGATTCTATCCTTTGGGAACAGTCTAATGTCTGCATCTACGTCCATAGAATTTGTGGGCACTATTGTTACTGATTAGCTAGATTGGCCACCCAAATTAATTCCTTATTACTGAATTTTCATTAAGAAAATTCACTAATAGAGAGGTATAGATGGTGAGACTTTCGAAAGTTCCTTCAAATGAGCACAAAATAGGGTCTCTGGAACCCATTTCCATGGTCAGTTAAAATGTTTATATATATATATATATATATATATATATATATATATATATATATATATATATATATATATATATATATATATATATATATATATATATATAACCGATATCTCAAAAAATACTTTACTGATTTGGACCAAATTTGGGAATTACACCTATTTTGCTAATGGCTTGGATGAGTTCGTTCATCAAATCTTAACGGCCAATTTTTCTTAGTAAAAAATTAAAAAATATTTTTTAAAACGCAATATCTCTCAAATTGTCTAAGTGATTGAAACGAATATTTACAACGTAAAAGAATATAGACAGACGTGGTTGTGTACCAATTTTCAAGTCGTTTGATCAACGGAAAATGGAGTTATTCGAAATTAATACTAAAATAATCCTCGACATCCCTTCAGATTCTGTAATGCAATATCTACAATGACAAAGACAGATGACGTTATATGTATTGCTTAGCTATTCAAATAAGTTGTAGATGAAAATCTAAACAATGGAGGTTGTCGCAGGTTATTATCCTGGCTATGGTTGTGAGAGAGATACGACAGGGACGCGCTCTAGGTGCAGAACCAGGTAGGATGTTGTCACACCTCTAGTTTACACAATATATAATAGATAGGGCTGTACAATCAACTAAGAATCGTGTAATGTCAGCCTTGGACCATTTATTTCCTAATACCAGGACAAAGTTTCAAACGCCGTTAATTTTAGCATGCGAGTATATACTATAAATAAAAAATTTCGGGACGCAGTAAGTGCGTTATAGTAGTGAATTTGCATAAGAATTGTACACTATTAGTAAGATATATTATTAAGACTAATTCTTTAAATTTAAATGGACCTTGGAGATCGGTTTTAGAGTCCCAGTTAGCGATTATTTGAAAAAAATTATATTTTATATGGAGCTAGAAAATTTAATTGTGGTATTAGATATAATATGTAAGTACTGCAAGTGCCTTTAAAAAAATTGTGTTACAAATTTCATTAAAGTTACAAAAGTTTTTCAGAAAAAAATAATTATTTACAAAGGGAATGTGCCTGTCAAATTATAAACATGGCAGGTATTTTTCCTTATTAATTCCTTGGATGGTTTTGTTTTAGTCAATCCATTCAGTTTTTGCAAACAGTAAATAAGAAAAGTCTGGAGGCAGCAAGTGCGTTATGGTAATGAATTTTCATTAAAATGTTTTTAATAGCAAATATGTGTTTTTTTTTTAGAAAGCAGGCATCAAATTTGGTTACCAGTATAACCAATATAGTAGAAACAAGGTGCCATGTTTAACCAAAATGTAAAAACATATCCGAAAGTAAACTTAAAGTGTTCCCGAAAAAACTGGTCTCTTGGTCAACCTTATAGGTTAATAGCAAATTGAGCTATTCAAATTTGAAGCATTTAAAGAAGATTCTCTACCATAACGCACTTGCTGCGTCCTGAATTTCTTTTCTTACAAACATTATATTTCGATCGAAAATGCAAAAATGCAGTAACATAAGGCCTGTTCACTTCAAAAAATGAGAATTTGTATCACCAACGACTTATGGGCCAGCATCTGATTGTAGAAATATTTTTTAAGATGTAGCTCAAGACATCATATAATTAATGTATACAATTTTTTTGTATCTTGTATAATAACGGATATATTAAGCTTTATTGATTTTTTAAGAAAATATTAATTAAGGTAAAAATTATATACCATTAAACGATAGAGTCTATAGCTAAGACTACTGCCAAAACATCAGAGAAACGGTCTATTTGAAATAAGTTTTCTGGAAACATTTTAGTAAAATGAAGGACAATGACCGTTGAAGCTAAGACTTTAGGCTTTGTAAAACGTTCTTCTTAAGACATTTTCTTTCCATAGCTCGTATTAGTTTCAGGTTATTTTCCTAAATGTTGCCAATTTTGACGTTTTAAATCGCGACTTTGACGTTTTGTGGAAAACCTCAATTTATTTTTCTTTAAATGCCCATAACTTTTTTGTCTCTCAACTTATAGAGCTAAATTTTGGTAGGTAATTTACATATAATGGTATAAACCTACGAACAAAATTTAGCTGTCCTTACTTTGTTATTTTCGGAGAAAAGATTTTTTTTCGAAGGAAAACACAAAATTTTCCGGGAATATCTGGGCTGATTCTCCTGGCTAACGAACTTATCCAAGCCACTTGTAAAAGGAAGGTATTCACCAAAATCGGCCCATTATTTTTTGAGTTATCGGTGCGATACATACATACATACATACATACATACATATATATATATATATATATATATATATATATATATATATATATATATATATATATATATATATATATATAAAGCCTTTTTTGTTGTTTATTGTTCGCAAAAACTGGATGGGTTGACTACAACAAAACCACCCAAACAATCAATAAAGAAAAAATACCTGCCATATTTATAATTTGACAGGTACATTCCCTTTGTAAATAATTAATTTTTTTCTGAAAAACTGTTGTAACTTTAATGAAATTTGTAACACTTTTTTTAATGTATTTAAAGACACATGCAGTACTTACATATTATATCTAAGAACAATTTTTAATTTTTTAGCTCCAGATAAAATATAAAGTTTTTCAAATAATCGCTAACTGGGACTCAAAAACCGATATCCAAGGTCGATTTAAATTTAAAGAATTAGTTTTAATAGCATATCTTACTCATGGTGTACAATTCTTTTTTAAACATAATAGGTAGAGCGTACCATGCGCTTCTACTTTTAGAGAATCAAGTAGACGAGTCAATCCTAAATGAAGTACCTATATTGGTTGTGTTCAGAATTATTTGGCTTTGAACTGACAACTCGGTTCATGTAGCCACGGTCCCTGTGGAGCGTTAGATTGTTAAACAACATGGGCACAGAAGTAAATAAATTATCAAATTATGCCGCTGCACATATAAATGAGCGTTGACATATCCCAGATTTTAAAGTTTGCATACAAAATAACATATATGTATACATATATATATATATATATATATATATATATATATATATATATATATATATATATATATATATATATATATATATATATATATATATATATATATTAGTCCTAAGCACTTATTACTACATATCATATGCTGTAAAATTAAAATTGAAAAAAGTCTAGACACAGCAAGTGCGTTATAAAAATGAATTTTGAAAAAAATATTTGTAATAGAAAATATGTCATTATTTAATCAAAGCATGTATCAAATTTGGTTAGCAGTATAACCTATATTATAGTAGAAACAATGTCCATTATTCATCAAAATAACTTTATTTATTGAAAATGTACAAAAAGTTTCCGAAAATAAACTTAAAATGTTCCCGAAAAAACTGATTTCCGAGCCAACGAACCTTAAGTTAATACCAAATCGAGTTATTGAAACTTAAAGCATTTAATGAAAATTCTCTACCGCAACGCACTTGCTGCGTCCCGATTTTTTTTTTTTCTCACCAACATGTATTATATTTCAATGAAAAATGCACAAGAGGTGCTCGATTTTAAAAAAAAGAAAAACCAACGACTTATGGACCTGTGATTATATATTAACGGATATATTGCGCTTTTTTTACCATAATTCTCTAAAAATTAAAGACTATTAAACCGTAACCTCTATAAATAAAACCACTGCCAAAGCTTCAGAGAAAGCGTCTATTTCGAATGAATTTTCTGGAACTATTTAAGTAAAATTCACTAAAGTCTGGACGCATCAAGTGCGTTATGGTAGCAAATTTTCATAGAACTCTTTTTAATGTTAAATGTGGCTTTTTTTCAGAAAGACATGAGATTTAGTAGATAGTGATAGTGTAATCTTTATAGTAGAAACATTGTATCGTATTTCATCAAACTAACTTTTTGTTTGAAAAAGGACACAAATTTTCCGAAGATAAATATAAAAATTTCCTAAAAAAATTAGTCTGACATTCCCAGCCAACGAACTTATCCACGTAATTGACATAAAAATTACACCAGCCAAGATACAATTATTCATAGAAAGCTTTTTGACAGTAATTTTTAAAATGTTTACATGAAGATTTGTAAACAATCTGTGTCATACAAATTCGCCAATTTTTAAGATTGGCTATGTAATTTGAGTGCGTCCTGTGTATGGCATTTCGTTTTTTTACGAATAATATAATTGAAAACCTCCTATCCTCCTATCCCATTTTCATGGGACTCCGATTTCCATCGGTAAAAACGCCGTTATCACAATTTTTGATATGTTCCAAAGTGTAAAATTTGACAAACAATTGAAATAACTTGAAAACGATGGGTGATATCAATTTTGCATGCATTAAAATTGGATGAGAATGCAATAATGCTACAATAAAAGCGGTGTTCAATTGAAAAAAAAAGGAAACTTGTATCACCAGCGACTTATGGGCCAGCCTGTGATTGTCAACATAATTTTATAAGATGGAGCTCAGAACACCCTATAAATAACTTTTATAATATGTTTCCGTATCTTGTATAATAACGGATATATTGAGCTTTGCAGTAAAAATGCACGACCCTGTACATATGTAAACATGTAAAAACTGACATTGGCCCCAGGGAGAGGGCTAGTTCGCACTCCTTTGAGGAACTATTTTATAAATTCTAAAACCTCGGTCTTCTCAATAACGATTTTTTTTACCGAAAAGTATAGACTATTAAACCACAAACTCTATAACTGAAACTACTGCCAAATCGTCAGAGACGGAGTCTATTTGAAATGAATTTTCTACAAATATTTTAGTAAAATGAAGGCAATGATGGTTGCAGCTGTAACTCAACGCTTTGTAAAACATATATGTATTATGACATTTCTGCTACATAGCTCGTATTTGTTTTAGGTTCTCCGTCTAAAAAATTGCAAATTTTGACGTTTCAAATCGCTACTTGACATCTTGAAAAGAAAAACTATAAAATTTTTGAAGTAATTTTTCTGTTATTTCTTGACGTTTTGCGTCGAGAAAACTTAATATTTGTCTGTAATACACAATATATTTTGTTACCCACACCAAATATTTTGGTTTTGTGCATTTCTCTGGTCTTTAGTGGCACCCAGTTTTTTTAATGTCTAATTTGTTTTCGTTTCAACTTAGCGATAAGAATTTTGACATGTAGGGCAACTTTAATAGTGTAAACATGAGTACCAAATTTGGTTGCCATGGCTTTGTTATTTTTGGAGATACAAAAATGTTCCGTAAGAAAACCCAAAATTTTCCATAAAAACTGGTCCGATTTTCCTTGCTAACGAACTTATCCAAGCCACTTGCAAAAGGGAGGTACCTACAAAATGTTATCGAAGTCGGACCGTTATTTTTTGAGTTATCGGTACGATATAAATCTCCCCATTTTTTAAAGAAAATTCAATAATATACAATATTACCCTCTTATACCTACAATAACATGTTCTTAGCCTAAGGGTAGTCACGGGTTCACTCTTTATATCATAGCGTCTATTATGACGACTTAAACACACGAGTAGCACACACAAACCGCAGGTAACGGAACACATGGAAAGATAGTAGGATTTTTTCTTAAGCGAAATAATCTACCTATGATTAAGATTTAAGATTGTTAGAAGCAGAAACCTATTTTACAGGGTATGAAACAATGTTGCAATTTTTTTTATTTGATTATTACAAAGAATGTTCTATTATTTTCAAGAGCCAGAAAGGCAGCATTTAATGCCAAATGATTTGGGTGAGCATATTACTAAAAAGTAAATTCCTTTGTTAATTGTGGAAGCTGCAAGAGAAAATTAAATGTTCCAGTTCACCAGAAAAGATAGTTTTCAATAGATTGTACCTCTTTCTTAAGGAATGTGGCATAATTACAGAAAAACCATAGGTTTTTTCACAATAAAGGAACTGCTGATGCACCAGAAAATATAATTTTCAATAGTTTGTGCCTCTTTCTAAAGCAGTGTGGCATAATTTCTGAAAACTTTTTGGCTTTGTTAACAATAAGGGTACTGCTGATGCTCTGGACTACATCTCAGGTATTTATACAAGAAGTTAGATTAAAAACAATAATTGCAGCCTTCTTAGATCCAGCCAAAGCGTTTGACACTGTAAATCATCAGATTCTTTTAAACAAGCTCTAAAGCTGGGGTATAAGTGGAGGTCCTTAAAACGGTTGACCAGCTACCTGTCCGACAGGAATCAATGGGTTAAGATTCAAAAATGTAAAAGTGAATATAAATGCATTACTTCAGGTGTTCCTCAAGGAACTATATTAGGACCCTTGTTTTTATACTTTATGTTAATGACCAATTGAGAGAGAGGAAAGTAATACTATCATGTATTATGCCGACGACACTGTTATTATCACGAGTAGTCACGTGGTCCTTGACAGAGTATAAAATTAATTTATATCTAAACCATCTGTCGGAATGGCTGGTTCTGAATAGACTGTTTTTGAATGTAGATAAAAGTGTATATATGACTTCCGGAATATACTGTGATAGTGTACCTGACACACTGAATTTTGAGTTAGGTAACCAATTGCTAAAAAATATCTGTACGCGGCAAGTGCGTTATGGTAGTCAATTTTCATAAAACTGATCTGGCAGTAAACATATTTTATTACATTCTTATAACTTTTTTTATTATAACATAGAGACCTTAATTTTGGCATATAGGTAGTTTACATTTATAACGTAAACCTACGTACCAAATTTGGGCACTATAGCTTCCTTATTTTCAAAGATAAAAATTTCATCAAAATCGGCCGATTATTTTTTGAGTTACCGGTGTGATACATTTATATATATATATATATATATATATATATATATATATATATATATATATATATATATATATATATATATATATATATAAATAAATTGAAACTGACCCCCAACAGGGATTCTAGAGGACCTAGTTCGAGCTTATTTGAATTTAAATTAACTTTTACACGTAGTTGTAAAATGTTAAGTATACGTGTCCACGTTATTATAAATATACACCCTTCCCCGTGCTATGGTCGCCACAGTTTGTCAAGTTATAAGGATCAAATTCGGATGACGTCATCGACACCAGGGAACGCGTATTTTTGGATGCTGGAAATATTCGCATCATTTCCGGTTTTACGAGAAGTGACCCCAACTTAAAAATTTTACTTCCTTGGCGGCAAATGATACTGACTGCGATCCAGCTGTTCTCCGAACTATATAGGCCATTTTGATTTTTATAGCCATTTTAATGTTCGCATCTAGATTGTATTCAAATGGATGTAGCAAACTTACCGTACATTTAAAATGTACTTTTGAATGCAAAAACAATTTTTTCCGAATAAAAAAGCACTAACGTATTATCCAATTTAACAAATATCCCCTCCTGCGCGGTTGTTCAAAGCGGGAATAATTGTATTCTTCATAACCTTCTGCAACATTGCAGGAGTTATACTTATGAAAGCCTCTAGGATCTGTTTCTTTTAATAATTGCATATTTTTTAGGCGCTGTGTCTAACACGCGATTTTTAACATAACCCCCCACAAATAATCCATAATACTCAGATCAGGTAATTTGGCGGGTCAACGTACATAGCTGTTAAGTTAAATATTGGTCTTCTTTGATACTAATCCGCCAAATATCGGAAAACTTAAAACTTAAAACGATAAAGAGGAGCCCCATCTTGTTTAAATCCAAAAGAAAACGAACTTTTTTTATTTCTTTACTTACTTTTTAAACAAAAAGCCCTGAATTCCCTTTAAAGTTTTCTTCACTGGCACTAGTACACTTCTCTAATATTTTATTCCACTGTTCAAATCAGTTTTCTTCACCTCAACAATGTCGGCAGAACGTTTTCCTTTTATGTCCCTTTTCATTCCGAAAAATAAAAAGTCGCATGGTGCATGAGCGGGTGAATAGGTGAGGACGGGGCAAAAGGGTCATCTCATTTTTGGACAAAAATTAGCGCAGAGACAGGGCTGTGTGAACAGTCATTATCCTGATGAAAAACCCAGTCGCCCGACTGCCATAAATCAGGCCTCTTCCGCCGCAAACTGTTACGCAATCTTTTCAAAATTTGTAGGTAGAAAAACTGGTTAATTGTCTGATCCTGTGGAACAACCTATCAAAGGACAATTCCTCGCAAATTCGTCGCAAAAAAACAAGTCAGCATTGTTTTGACGTTTAAAATTTCACCTGACGAGCTTTTTTGGGGCGGGGTAAACTCAAAGTCTTCCACTGGCTCGATTGCCGCTTAGTTTCAGGGTCATAACCATAGCACTATGATTCGTCACCTGTGATGACCTTAGAAAAAGTTTGGGTCATTTCGGGACGCTTCTTTCAAAGCACAACATGCTTCCACGCGACATTGCTTTTTTCAGCCGTCAGCAGTCGAGGCACGAATTTGGCAGCCACTTGTTTCATCTTCCGTTAAAATTCTCTGAACTGAACTCCAACTCCACGACTTCGTCAATGGCCCGGCGTCGATCTTCCAGGATGATATCGCACATTTTTTCAACGTTTTCTTCGGTTCGAGCCGTGGAAGGACGACGCCAGAGCGAGGTTTACATCAATTGACATTTCATCTCTTTTGGAACGGGAAAACCACTTAAACACTTGAGTTTTCCCAATAGTATAATCTTGTAGGCCGTTTTCAACATTTTAAGAGTTTCTGTACCAGTTTTTCCGAGCAAGGAGTAAAACTATACGACCGCACACTGTTTACGAAAATCAGCCATCGCAAAAACTACGAACAATGAAGGTGCTGGCAGCGCTTGCGCCTGGTGGGCTCGCCCAATGTCTTCAGTAGCTGAAAAGGTGCATTCCAGGTATCTATGACATCAGCTGAACGTGATCCTTATATAGGCGTCTATGTATTGTCTAATAATTTAGTTATATTTCTATATGCTAAAAGCCAAAAGCTCCCCCCAGCCAACGCATATGCTTGGAAGTCAACTAAAAGGACAACCACGGCCAATCAAACCCTCTGGAATCCTTTTATTTGAATGTTTCCTACCCTGACGAGAATTTTTTTCATGATGCTATAACTTGAAAACAAATAAAAATCGGATTTGAGTTTTTTGTAATTTTCAAGCGTATAATACCGATATTTTACATGTTCCGTCCGCCCGATCCTGCATATCGACTTGTTAATCTGGAAATGTCAGTCATTCTTCTTGAAAATTTCCTTCTTATATCAAATACCTGTTGTCATGTGCCCAATATCGAGTTTCTGTATGTTGAACATTCTATTGTTGGTGAGCCCTGATTTAATAGAGTACATTATTTGAAAAATAAAATGCGGGGCAGCTGTTGTTATTCTGGAGTAAAACAGTCGCAGTAATCGATTCGTCTCTCGATATCGCTTTCAAACAAATGCTAATGCAACAAAAGGATCTCCTGAGTCCCAAAATGTAAAAATATACGGTGTGTTGTATTTAATATTTCAAAGTTAGTGAAGTCTTCAGTATCCGAAAAGCTGCGTTCCAGCGTGTCTGTGACGTCATCCGAATTTGATCCTTATAACTTACGCATATGCTTGGAGGCCAACTACAAGGACAACCCCGGCCAATCAAACCCTCTGTAATCCTTTCACTTTAATGTTTCCTACCATGGCGAGCAATTTTTTCATGATGTCATAACTTGAAAACAAATAAAAATCCAATAACGTTGAGTTTTTTTGCATTTTTTACACGTATAATACCCACCCCATATTTGACGTTTACGTGTTCCGCCCCAACTGATCCTGCATACTGACTTGTTAATTTGGAAATGAGTCTTTCTTTTCGTAGTCTAGTTGATCATAAACTTTTGAGGACAGTGTATAATGGGGTACATCTCCAATAGTAGAATCGTGGAATCCCATGCAGCCTGACCAGACGTACGATTAAACGAGTGGGGCTGACAAAATCATTACAAATGTTTCTCACGAGCGCTGCCTTGCTGTTGCAATCATAACGCATATAGACCGCGACACAAATACTAGTAGCTATCGCTTAAAACTTGGCCTGTCCTGAGGCCTACAATAGAAACGTTACTTGTTTCTCTTACTACTCCCGTCTCAAGTAAACATAACCTTACTTACTTCCGCGGTTCTAATGTACAGTGAACTCTGTTTATTTATAAAGCAAGTGACATTTGATTAGTGTGTAAAGAAACGTCCAAAATCAAGTAGGTGAGTATTTTTGAATGCACCTGCCTGTCATCTTCGTTTATTTTGTGACGGTTGTAAATCGATATTTTGTAGCGTATATAATATCATAATATAATATAACCTCAAATGGTGGGTTTATTTTAATAAATTCAAATTATTTGGTTTGGTTGATACTTTAAACTAAATAATAAATTATAAGTGTAGCTAAAAGCAACTGTGTATATTAATACATAAATGCAAATGTTTAAATAAATTAAGTTTTTAATATAGATGTTAATTTCTTTCATTCTTGAAAAGGTAATTTACGTGATAATTCAAGGTTTTAATATTTGGCATTTAATTGATTCCATCGATTTCGACCTCGCTATGATTAATTTATTATTTATTTATATCTCAATATTTTGATAAACATGATTATTAAGTAGTTGTCGTCAATAAGTAACACGCAAAATATCACATTTAAAGGCCACCAAATATAAAACAGAAAACAGGCACTTTAGTAGTTACGATTAAAACATAGCTATATGTACAGGTGTCCCATTTTGGTTGCAATTGCTGGATATCTGGATTAGTATGTAAAACGTTGCCGTTTTCGCGAATCTGAACTACTTTTTTGTGAAACGAAAGATGCCGCAAATAAAATTGTCATAGCCCTCTTAGTTTCCGAGCTACAGGGCGATATTGAAAATACTGCATTTTCCGGTACCCCTTGCATTTCAGTTGTCTCACAAAAAGTGAAAACGAATCCGTTTAGAACTTTTTACGTAGAATCTAGTGACGTGGTTAGTTTTTTTTCTAAATATTGTTTTTGAAATATCGACCAATGTTTTTTTTAAAGGGACGCCTGTATATTTGTCAAGAAATTAATTTGCATTTTCACAAGCTTCTTAAAATTGTATAACATTATCCGTCTATTTTAATAATAATTGCCAAAATGGCGGACTTCCGGTTACACCGTAAATAGATATAAACATCGTTATTTCAAATAGAACACCCTGTATATTATTGCATTTTTAGAATACTCATCTAATTTTAGGTGAAAAGTTATTAGGGTATGCTGTCCCTATCTTCAACTGTTTTCGAATTATGTCAATTTAATTAAGATTTCTGTTTTGGCCGACGAAACAAAGATGTCCCATGAAGGAATATTTGACAGACATAATATTCACTACTGGACTCAAGACAATCCTCATGTCAAAAGAGAATGCTTTTTTCGGAGAAAATTCAGCTTCAACTTGTTTGCTCTTCTGATGGATGATAAAATATCGTACTGCATTTACGATAATAATCTGACAGCTGTGCAATACCTAGAGATTTCGCGAACCATCTTTGATTTATTGGACTATTTACCACTTACTGGGTATGTGAATTGTTGGTATCAACTAGATGGGGCTCCTGCGCATTATTCAGCAGAGGTGAGGAGATTTTTAAATAATAAATTCGGAGAGGTGGATGGGACGCGCCGGAACTTACAATTGGCCCCAACGGTCGCCGACCTCACTCCTATGGATTATTACCTATGGGGTAAATTGAAATCAGGTGTTTATGCGACTTCAGTCAACACTGGCGAAGAACTTGAAGATAGAGTCCGTAATTGTTTGGATAATATTGATCCCGCAGAAATACGGCGTACAACAAGTGAAGGAGTTGTAATACGCTTAGAGCGAGATGTATTAGTGCGAATTTGAACAATTTGAACAATATCAATCATGAGTTTCTTAGCTAGTCATAAACATTTTCAACTTTCAATACTCTTGGTTATTCTTTGTTATTTGTTGAAATTTCATAAATATTAAATTAATTATTTTATTTATTTTTTGGTAAACCGCAAATATCTCGACAAATATCAACTTTAGGTATAGGGAATGCTAATACAGTTTGAAAGAGAACTATCTGCTCTATTCAATGACAAGATAATATACAGGGTGTTCTATTTGAAATAAATGAGTTATTCTAGTTTAAAGCACACCAAATTCTAATACATCCTACAAAACAGCCTGTATATTGAACAATTTTTCCTCACTATCATGTCGAAGGTTAATGGCCTCTGATAAATTAAAGAATTTTCAGCGTCCTAACACGACACGAAATCACCTTCATTAAGTCAGCCTCCCCTTGAACAGAATTCTCAAATAAATTGACATAACTTAAAAACAGTTGAAGTTAGGGAGAGCATACCCTAATAACTTTTAACCTAAAATTAGATGAGTATTCTAAAAATGCAATAATATGCAGGATGTTTTATTTGAAATAACGATGTTTATATATATTTACGGTGTAACCGTAAGTCCGCCATTTTGGAAATAATGTGTGTGTGTGTGTGTGTATCTTTCTTTTATTAATAGCTTGGATGAGTTCGTTAGCCAGCCATCGGACCAGTTTTTCTAAAAAAAAATAATTTTTCCGAAAAAAAAATTGATATCAGAAAATAACAATATAACTTTGATGAAATTTGGTTGGTATGTTGCTCTCGTAAATGCGTTACTACGTACCAAAACTCAACCTTCTAGCTTTATAGAAACTTGAATTATACTAATTTGAAGCGTGTAATGACAATTCACTACCATAACGTACTTGCTGCGTGTGGAAATTCTTTATCGATCCATTGATTTGGAAAATTATTCCCCAGAAATAACCTCGCCATTTGAGAATTGTGTGCAGGAGCCCCGTCCTGTTGAAAATTAATTTCGTTTACACGCGCTAAAGGAACATAATCGAACAATTCAGATATAGGTCTCTAAAATTTCAACGTAGCGATTGGCTCTTAGGTTTCCCTCAAATATATTAAATTTTATCTGTGTTCCTAATGTGATTCCACATTTAGACCAAACCTGCCCTGCTGTCTTTTGGGAAATATCTGGTGTTGGTTTTCATGTCACCAGAATCTGCTATTGTGCCTATTAAGTATACCAGAATCACTAAAAGTCTGGACGCAGCGATTGCGTTATGGTAGTGAATTTTCACAGAAATGATCTGGCACCAAATATTTTTTATAACTTTTTTTCTTTTAACATATAAATTTTGGTATATAGTTCACTTTTTATATCATGAACCTACCTACTAAATGTTACCATAGCTTTGCTATTTTTGGAGATAAAAAAATTTTTAACACTACTATTATATCTCCTGTTGTGGGAAACTCGTTGGCCTGTGAGCACAGTCCGATCCCAGTACAAACTGGATCCTGAGTTCTCTAGAACAGGCTCAGGAGTGTATTTATAGTGGGGTACCTTACTAAGATTTAAAAATCCCAGTTTCAGATCCAGTTCTTGATTAAGTATTTTAGCAAGTGCGTCGTGCCTCTCTTTATACTCTGTCGCAGCTAACGCTTGACATCATCCGGTGACGTGCTGGATAGTCTCTGTTGACTGACACCCAAATCTACATTTGTTATCCCCAACTATGTACTTCAGGTAGTTTCTTGTTGGAATGACCTGATCTTGTGTGGCCAGCAAAAACCCCTCTGTGTCTGGAAACATCTATCCGGACACCAACCAGCAGTTCTACGCAATTTGTCGACATGTGCGTGTGAGGGTTCATTCTCATGTCGCCCATGGAGGGGGTTCTGCATCCGAGATTGCAACTTGTCCTGATCATTCCGATGGCGGCCTTGTATTTCACTTTCTATTAATCGTAGCGGTGTTGAATTATCTGCCTCGCATATGGCACGGTGTAGTTCAGAATAACCGCCCGCTGATGGTAATATATACGTAGGTTCAATAACTGCTGGTCTAACTGTTTACCAATATCCAAGACTCCTCTTCCACCTTGGTGTCTAGGTAGAGTTACACTCGCTCGGTAGCACTACGGGGGTGATGCTTTTCTGATTTTGTTAGGGAGTGTTCACAGCTTCCGTTGTAGATTTCCAATGTCCATTTTGATCCAGTTTACAATCACAAATGAGTAGCTAAGTGCAGAAGATGCATATGTGTTTAGAGACTTTTCCCCTTAGGGCTCGTCCGCGTCTTTGCCGCCCCGATAGCACCGCAGACTTTGGCTTACTGTGCATGCCCTTTGTCTTTTCTACTCCACCCGTTCCGAAATCACTGTGCCTTGAACAAGTCTGCACAGCAATTGGTAGGGTGAAGTTTTATATTACTCTAGCTCCGGTCTAGGCTGTCCGTAGATCAGTTGTCTTTTGCTGTCCAGAACTTTACACTCGCACAAGATGTGCTGGGCTTTTTCCTCCCCCTCGCCGTAGAGTCTGCATGCCAGGTCTCCTTCGAACCGCCCCATTTTATGCAGGTGTTTCTTGACAGCCATGTGTCCCGTCAAGAGTCCTGTTATGTTCCTGAGCTGTCCTCTGCTAAGATTTAGCAGCTCCACAGCTCTCTTTGGACTGGGTTGCCCAATTAGTGACGTCTCGTGTTTGAGCCCCGGACAATCTGCCCAGTATGTCTTATGCTATTTAGAGGCTTAGTCATGTTGCTGCTGTTGAGATTGTGCTCGCACTACCTGCTTTACTCCTCCGTAAACTCATTTATCAGGTCGTTCTGCATTACTGAATGGTTTATTTTTCTCGCTTGCTGTATTGTCCCAGGTATTTATAACACTCGTCTACATCCATCGAGGCAACTTGCTGGCCATTCTGCATTTCATAAACATTTGGTTGTATCTTCCCTCTGACTACACATTGGTGGGGAGTGCGACATTTGTCAAGCCAAAACTACATCTCAGTATCTCTGGAAAACCCTTCCCCGATCTTAAAGAATGGTTTCAGGTGGTTCTTTGTGGATGCCGTCAGCTTAAGATTATCCATATATAGCAGATGATTTAGCCTCATTTGCTTCCTGCCATTGCTTTTTATAGCAAATCTGGAATAGTTGAGGCGGTTGGATAGGGGATTCAATGGAAGGCAGAACCACAATGGGCTTAGCGAGTCGCCTTGAAATCTACCTATTCTAATTGGTATCGTGCTGGTTACGATGTTATCACCCGTTTGTACCCGTAACCCGTAAATAAATTTTTGTTTTCCAGGTAGACATTGTGTGTTTAAGGAACGTCAGAAGTATCGGTCTTATAAATCTTCAGCACACTTATAAGCCATTCGTGTTAAACTGATTCAAATGCCTTTTTGTGATCCACGTAGGCAGCAAAGAGATTTCTTCGTCCATTGTAAGATTGCTTGCACGCAACCGAATCAATTATTAGCTGTTCTTTGCATACCATAGATCCTTTGGCGTACCCTTGTTGTTGGCTTGCAATCATGTTGTTTCGTTCGCAGTGCGCATATCTGCGTTTCTCAAGACAGGATATTATCAACTTATATTGGGTCGGAATACAAGCAATTGGTCGGTATCTGCCGGGGTCTGCGGAACACTGTTGGTCCTTTGGCAAAAGATACGTACCTCTTTATGTGAAAAACAATGGCATTTTCTGTGGGGTCAAGTATAACATCACTTATTAACGCCGCCAATAGATGATGTGTACAGCCAAATTTCTTTAGCCAAAAGTTATGGACGCCATCGGGCCAGGGTGCCTTCCAATTATGAAGCTATTTAATAACCTCGGAGACTACATCTGTGGAAAACGCATCATGATGCATGTGCTCATAACTCTGACAAGCTCGGTGTTCTTCGTTAACCCAGCTGGCGCTAACATTGCAGAAGGCTAGTGTGGCTAGTTGACATTTCCAGAATTGTTCAGATTGTTCCTTATTTGGAGAAGTATCGGTGGCTGCATTCGTAGCTGAATTAAGCTGACGGTAGAAAGTCTTTTCGGAACGTTCAAACATTGTATTGTGGCACTTCTAATTGTTGCTCGCTTTATATCTCCTCAGGCGTTCTGCGTATACAGAAAGCTTCTGTTTTAAGGTGTCCAAACATTTTCGTGCAGTGTGGTTGACTGGATCTTGTGCTGAGTGTTGTCGTACTCGGCCTATTATTTCCTCTACTCGTTTCTGCAATTTTCTTGTGTGTACTCCCCCCATGTATTGTACCAGTCGTCCAATTTCTTTTCGACATGTTTCCACCCTGCTTATCAACGTTTTTTCCCACGGAGGCACTCTTTGACGCTAGTTTCTGTGATTGGACCTTCGATCAGAAATCTTGATGCCTAAAGTTTTAATTGCTGCAGTTGCTGCACAGTAATTCAGTGTATGCATGTGCTCCAATGGGATGATCTCTAGAAGGTGCGAAGGCAAAATTATTCTGTTCAGAAGTTCCAATATCATTTCCAGCTTTCTAGATGATCTTAGCCTAGGTAATGGTGGTCTACTAAGAGGATTTGTTCCTTCATACTCCGCGACTGCAGGTCTCATTTCTGTGAAAAATTTGTCGATTGAGTTCCTCATTTTCTTGCGTGCCCTCGATGTGTTCTTGCGCAGTATGTACAGGTTGCAGATTACTATCATCATGCAGCATCTCGTTATTTTTAATTATTACTATTATTATTAATATTGTTGTTGTTGTTATTATTATTATTATTATTATTATTATTATTATTATTATTATTATTATTATTATTATTATTATTATTATTATTATTATTATTATTATTATTATTATTATTATTATTATTATTATTATTATTATTATTATTATTTCCACATGGCTGCCAATAGTCTGCGTTGTTCCAACAGTTGTGGAGGTCTCCGTTGTGCGCATTAAATTGTATCGGCCTATATACACTAAATTTTTTACGCAAGTCTGAATAAATGCTCAAATAATTTAAAAAATGAACACTGTATAATACTAAGTGATAAGGGTGACCATGAATTTGAATGCGATATGCGTTTCGTTTACAATTTAGATCATAATAATTGCTGATTCATTTGTTCGCTTGAGGAATTCCACGATAAGGTGCTGATTAATTATTTGTTAGCTTAGTAATTAAAAAACATAAAAAACATTTGTCTACATACAACAATAATTTCTTGTTTTTTATGTTGTCTAGACTCTAGAGAAATGTAAACATTGTAAAAATAAATGAATCGATGAAAGCATATTTAGACAATTTCGAATGCGTTGCTTTATTGATTTTTTTCTACCTTTCTTGTTATTTCGAAACAGTAACATATAAAAAAAGTCTGGACGCAGCAAGTGCGTTATGGTAGTGAATTTTCATAGAAATGATCTGGCACAAAATATTTTATTATAACTTTTTTTTCTTGTAACATAGAAATCTAAATTTTGGTGTATAGTTTACTTTTTATATCGTAAAGCTACCTACCAAATTTGGTTATCATAGATTTTTTATTTTTTTAAATAAAAATTTTTTTCAAATGAAAACTCAAAATTTTTCCGGAAAAACTCGTCCGATTTTTTTGATTAACAAACTTATCAAAGCCATTTACAACGGGAAGGTACATGCCAAATGTTGTCAAAATCGGCCCATTATTCTTTGAGATAAAAATTTTTTTCGAGTAAAAACTCAAAATTTTCCCGGAAAACCTCGTCAGATTTTCCTGACTAACAAACTTGTCAAAGCCATTTACAAAGGGAAGGTACATGCCAAACTTTATTAAATTCGGCCCATTATTTTTGAGATAATAATTTTTTTCGAATGAAAACTCAAAATTTTCCCGGAAAACCTCGTCCGATTTTCCTGACTAACAAACTTATCCAAGCCATTGACAAAAGAAAGGTACATGCCGAATTTTATCAAAATCGGCCCATTATTTTTTGAGTTATCGGTGTGATACATATATATATATATATATATATATATATATATATATATATATATATATATATATATATATATATACATATATATATATATATATATATATATATATATATATATATATATATATATATATATATATATATATATATATATATATATATATATACAGGCTGTTTCAAAAAACATGCACCATCGCTCGTGGGGCAATTCCTTACTAAAAAATAAGAAAAAAAGTTACTGTGCACATGGGCCCGGAAACGCATAGTTTCCAATATACAGGGAGTTGAATTTTAATTATTTTTTAAATTTTTTATAAATAATTTCAAAACCACTGGATTGATTTTAATGAAACTTGGAACTTGAAAGTGCATATTTTCAAGTGAGAATCTGCTTACAACTGCGTCAGTGGCGTGCGTACGGGGCAACTGTAAAAAATTCATTTGGGGAAAAATATGTGCGCCACTGTCTTTTTCCAATTTTGATACATCAGTTATGAAGCTTATTACATAAGCCACAAAAGCTACCTCTTGGTATTTTTTCGTTCAGGGTGTCCCCTAGGAGATATGATTAATTTTATAAAAAGGGGCAAAGTACCGATTAGTCGGCGTAATAATAATAATAATATATGTTTACTGCAACCATAAGAATATGAAAAACAGAACATACAGTAAACATTACAGCAATAAACGTGAAAATAACTAACCTACGTAAAACTTATTGGTGATAAACATTGAAATGAATATTACAAACATTGATAAAAAATGATAAATAAAAAATAAAAATGAAAAAAGTAATCGTAAAGACACCATGATTTTTCCAAACTCTTGTTTTTTGTACATTACTCAATTGACTTTAATAACAAAGCTAAAGAAAATGTTGAAAGTGACCACCATTAGCGTCGTTACAATTATTTAACCTTCTGCGCAAAGATCTTCTTACTCTTCTGCAAATATTTTGATCTTCTCTAATGCTGTCAAATGCATATTCTATTCTTCCCAACAATTCTTCTCGTGTATTTACTGGTGTTTTATACACTATTTCTTTTAAATGACCCCACAAATAAAAATCGAGAGGATTCAGGTCCGGAGATCGAGGTGGCCATGACACCGGACCTCCACGACCAATCCATCGGTGACCGTATGTGTTGGCTAAATATGTTCTTACAACTGCTGCAAAATGTGCGGGCGCACCATCATGCTAGAACCACATTGTACCATTTCTCATAAAAAGCGGTAGTAACAACGGCAAATCATTTTGTAAAAAGTTTAAATATGATTCATGGTCAAGACGATTCGGTAGAACAACAGGACCAATTATGTGATTTTCAATAATAGCAGCCCAAATATTGATGGAAAATTGATACTGCGAATTTGCAACTCTTAGAGAGTGTGGGTTTTCATCGGCCCATGTATGTAAATTGTGAAAATTTACGATACCTTTTCGCGTAAATGACGCCTCATCAGTAAATAGTACACGTTTAGAAAAATGTTGGTCGTGACTAAGTTTGTTTAAGAACCACTGAAAAAACATTACCCTTGGTTGAAAGTCTCTAGGTAGAAGTTCCTGGACACGTGTAAAATGATAGGGATATAAACTTTGATCCTTCAGAGTTCTGTGAACTGATGATGCCGAAATATTACCCAGTTCGGTGGCAATAATTCTCGTACTTGTACTAGGATCACGTTCAACTCTATTTAATATTGCCTCTTCAACTCGTACAGTTCGGCGGTATATTCTGCGTCCAGAGTCAGCTTTTAAAGGTTTTAAAGAACCAGTTTCTCTCAAATGTCTTACAATACGTGGGAAAATATTTTTGTCAGGAATTCTTCTTTGCGGATAAGTTTCCTGATAACTCGCACAGCTTGTCTAGCATTTTGATTTGTTTGTCCATAAATTAACAACATATCAGTCAAATCCGCTGAAGTGTACTTAATGAAAACCATCTTGAGAGGAGGAAATAATATTAATGAGCAGCTCAGTATCAACAAATAACTAAAAACGAAAATACTGCACCGTATCAAAATTTAAAGAATAGCACGAAAACTCTTTTGACGCCTACAAAGCACTTCAAAATTGTAGAATTTAGAGAACTGTCAAAAATTATAGTTTCATGGCACTTTACGATTACTGTTTTCATTACTCCAACGAATCGGTACTTTGCCCCTTTTTATAAAATTAATCATATCTCCTAGGGGATACCCTGAACGAAAAAATACCAGGAGGCAGCTTTTGTGGCTTATGTAATAAGCTTCATAACTGATGTATCAAAATTGGAAAAAGACAGTGGCGCACATATTTTTCCCCAAATGAATTTTTACAGTTGCCCCGTACGCACGCCACTGACGCAGTTGTAAGCAGATTCTCACTTGAAAATATGCACTTTCAAGTTCCAAGTTTCATTAAAATCAATCCAGTGGTTTTGAAATTATTTATAAAAAATTTAAAAAATAATTAAAATTCAACTCCCTGTATATTGGAAACTATGCGTTTCCGGGCCCATGTGCACAGTAACTTTTTTTCTTATTTTTTAGTAAGGAATTGCCCCACGAGCGATGGTGCATGTTTTTTGAAACAGCCTGTATATATATATATATATATATATATATATATATATATATATATATATATATATATATATATATATATATATATATATATACATATAAAAATTGAAACTGACCCCGGATATGGGTTCTAGGGGTCCTAGTTCGCGCTCATTTGCAAAAATTTTTTCAAAATTCTAATCTCGGGATCTCCCCATTGGTGAATTTTTTTCTACGAAAATTCACTAAAAGTAAGTATAAAATATATTTATGAATAAGAACATGCATTTAACTATATGACAGAAATTATTATTTTATTACACCTGTCAGTGTAAAATCGGATCTGGTATTGCTTTTTTTCCAATAAATTCAGTATCCCAGTTATTGTTCATATTTATAAAATATCCTAAACACATCAATTTTCGATTGAAAAATTACATCCTGCAACGTAAAAACTTCACCCCTACAGTCAACCCTCTTCGAGTTACAGTTGTAACCCCCATTGTTTTAGATAGGAAGTAAAGGCTTTTGATACCTCACTTGAAAGAGATCTTTAAAGTGAGGTATCTGATGGCGTTTTCTTGATGATGAGAAAGCAAGCAAAAGGAATATCTGGTCCTTTTTGGATGGGGTCAATTAAAAAAGTGCTGCAAATTGAATCATAACTTTCACATAGCAGTGATAATCTACTGTCCTCAGAAAGAATAAAGACACCCTCATGAAATGAATTTAGGCTCCAGGGCTCGACCACAAAGAAAATATTTGTATTGCTGTACCCATAAACTACCGACTCGTTATATTACTCGAATTTTAACGAAAAAATGCCAATTTTCACCAAATCAACCCCCATTTATGGCCTACTCCCTGAAGCGACCTTACCCAAACACAATTCAAAGCGTTCATTTGTCGGGTGCTAACTGGATACCATTTTTTTAACAACACACCACGAGGGCTTACAGCCTAAATACTATCGTACCGTGGGTGTCGACAAGGAGGAAAGAGGCAACTTGTTAATTCTGGACTTGAAGGTTTGGAGGTTCGGAGGAGAAGGAAAAACATGTGCGGGCAAGGAATTCCACAACTTGAAAGTCCTCGGGACAAAAGAGCGGGCATAACAAGATGTTCTATGTCTGGTGACCTGGACAGTAAAAGGGTGCATTCGCTCTGTTGCCCTGGTAGATCTGTTGGGTGCATCAGGTGAAGGAACTATGGAAGAAAGCTCCTCTGAGCAGTGCCCGTGCAGATATCTATAAAAGAGAGAGAGAGAGAGAGAGAGAGAGAGAGAGAGGTCACCAACGGCACGTCGGTGGGCAAATGATGGCAGCCTTTGTGTGAGAGTAGGGTCACCGATGAGACGTATAGCTCTCTTCTGAATGGAGTTCAGGTTAGCAAGTGTAGAAGCGGCAGCGGCACCTCAGATGTGGGAGCAGTATTCGAGGTTTGGCCTTATTTGTGAACTATATAAGGTATGGAGATTAGCTGGTAAAAAGTATTTGCAAGCCCGGAAGAGGAAACCTAAATTCTTATCAGCCGCTTCTGCAACTGATGTGACATGTTGGTGCCAATTGAGATGTCGATCCACAGAAATGCCAACAAGTGAAAAAGGCTCATTACTTTGAATAACTTGGTTGTTAATTGTGATGGGTCTAGGGCTGGTGTATCTCTTATGAGATAGAAAGCAGGACTGAGATTTGGTGGGGTTGAATTGTACAAGATTTATACTTCTCCACAGAGACAGAGCCCTCCATGAGTCTGCCATCCTCATCTAATTGGGCTAAAGAGACAGGCTTAGAATATTGTATATTTTAGTGGAGGGTCCTGTTGTTCGCGGAACTGTGAACTGGGTTGGATGTACTAGAGAGGAGGTCATTGATGTGGAGAAGAAACAAAGTAGGGGCTAAAGCTGAACCTTGAGGAACTCCTGTGTAGAGGAATGGCCATCCATCTGGGATTCACCGTGTAGTTCCGTAGATGTGTTCCAAGAATGGGTGACAAAGGAAAAGAGGTCGGCAGTTGATCTGCGCTGACGGAATCCATACTGACTGTCGTGGATTAGACTGTGTTTTGCAAGAAATTTTAGTTATTCGGTGTTTATATACTTTTTCATCACTTTAGAGACGACTGAAATGAGAGAAATAGGCCTGTAGTTGCTAAGAAGCGCTTTGGATCCTTACTTGGGGACGGGTTGTACTTGAGCAGTTTTCCAGTCATTAGGGAATATGCCTCTATTGTAAGATGTCTGAAACAGGCGAGTCAGGACAGGAGCAAGTTCTGGTGCGCATTTTTTGAAAACAATTGCTGGGATCTCGTCAAGGCCAGAGGCTTTCCTGGTATTAAGAGAAGAGAACATCTTTCGTACCTTTTTAGTTTTGAAAATGATATCCATCATTTTATGCGCGACATTGGGGACTGCTGGTGGTTGAAGATTTGGAGGTGGGTTAAGAGTAGAATTGCCGGCGAATAACGAGGCAAAAAGTTCAGCCTTGCCCAGGGCAGTTGAAACAATGTCATCCCCTGAAACAAGAGGTGGGAACGTACCTTGGCAAAAATTTTTCCTAATAGATTTAGCAAAAGTCCATAAGTGTTTGTTGCCGTTGGAACTTGAGAGGACTTTGTTTTTATGTGGTTATTAAACGAGTTTTTTGCCTCAGAAAGAATGCGGACATAGCGGTTTCTTGCGTCGTTAAAGGCTTGACGGTTTTCTTGACTGGGATTGTGTAGAAGCGTTTTGTGAGCTTTGACCTTTTCAAGTCTGGCCTTGTCACAGGATTTAGAGAACCAGGGCTTTTGAGTGGCTGAAGAGGTTTTCTGTGTACGTGGAATAAATAATTCCATGCCAGCTTGGGTAGTTTCGGTGACGTTTTGTGAGATATCAGAGGGGTCAGGATGAGAGAAGCAGACAGACGCCCATGGAAATGAGAAACAGTAATCCCGCATTTCGTCCCAGTTCGCGGAGTTGTAGTGCCAAACGATACGTGGGTGTGATGACTGTGTGACCTCGGGCTGCATTACGCACGAAGCAGTGACCATGCCGTGGTCTGAGCGACCGAGGTGGGCGGTGACTGATTTGTTATAGCATTCAGGTTGGGTAGTAAGAAGAAGATCCAAGGGATTTGAGCTGTGTGTTCAGATGCGAGGAAAGTAAGTAGGTTGCTGAAATTTTAACACCATAGCATTTTTAAATAGAAAATGAAAAGGGTTTTCAAATGGGGTGTGTTACTTCCTACTTAAAAATGTACGAGTTGCAACTGTCACTCGAAGGGAACTGAATGTGGGGGTGAAGTTTTCACGCTGCAGGATGTCATTTATTTATCTAAACTTGACTTAGTTCGTGATTTTTGATAAATATGTACAATAATTGAGATACTGAATTTATTTCATTTGGCTGTACCACACTGTATATTTCAGACACAATCCCACAATTTGTCTCAAGAAAAAGCATTTGCGGATACTTTTTTTCAGCAATATTAAATCCAAATACCGCACGTTTGACACAAAAAAAATTTAGAATCGTTGTACGACAGAAAGTGAGTGTTAAGAAGGTGTAATTGTCTCGAAATTAGTTCTTTATTCTGGCGGTATTTTACTAGATATCAAAAAATGAAAAATACTCTTCTATTGTCACTTTCTAAGCTGAATTAAATGACGTTGATGGATTTTTAATACAACGTTTCATCTCCGAGAAACCATGACCAACTTAATATTTGTTTAAATACGACCCTGTTATTTTATTACAAAATATAATACAATTTTCAAATCTAAATTAGAGGATCCATCACTTGTAGTGGTTTAAATATGTTTTCAGATAGTTTCAGCTATAAAAGAAAGTTATTCAGGAAAAATCTCCTGAGTACGGCCCTGAATGCTTGAAAACATTTATATCGGAAGGTCGTACCTTTTGAAAAGTCAATAAACCGTCACATTTTCAATAATATTTCTTAGTCGGTAAAATGTAAAACATTAAACCTTACTATCATAAGTCGGCCCTAAACATAGTGAGCTTTGACAAATAAACAAATTGTCCGTAAGGACAATAGTGGTATTTTAGCAGTATAAATATCAGTGTCAATTTACCCTACTTTGTTATAATACAGTTAATTAGGCACGTGCGCTTTGAATTTGTTTTAAAATGGCTGGCAATTTTTCTTTTATGGAAAAGTTCGACATGTTAAAATGTTCAATTTTGCGCCATAGTAATACTCGAGAAGCTGAGCAAATGTATTTAAATTATTGCCCTGGGAGAGTATAGCCAAAAAAAGATATATGAGAGTAGTTACCAATTTATTGCAGTATGGTTCATTTAAGAAACCAATTGTGTATAGAAACAAACCATGCAATCAAGTAACTCTAAATATATACTGTTAGCTCTAGCGCAATACTCAACATCGGTTAGAAATGTAAAATGAGTAACTGGGACGCCGAACTCTATAGCAAATTTCATTTTACGTAAGAACAAATAACATCCTTACAAATTTCGAATCTGCTTGGGGCTGGGGGACGTAATAAGACGAAGGGCGTGGGTGGTAAACTAGAAGAGATCAAGAGGTGGAAAATTTTGTTAATAGAATATTATGGTTTCATAAGAGTATGCTTACCAACAACGGAATCTTTAACTGACGAAATACAAGTTTTTGATCCCGATGAAATCCGCGTTTATACGAAACGTCTAGGCACCAATACCGTTTTGGTTTCAACGTGTGCTTGGGAATGTTGGGAACGAGGTTAATTGGGCCATTTTTTTATAAAGGCTCACTAACTTCTGACCGGTATCGAAATTTGCTTCAGAATAGTTAGAAGAATGGTTTGATGCTAATTTACCATTAGCAGAAGTCAACAACATCTGGTTCCAGCAAGAGGAGGCCCCGGCTCATAAATCGCAACCTTTTAGGCATACATATCAAATAGGTTTCCTGACAAATGGATACGTACTCTCTCAGCGGTTGGCATCCAAGATCGCCGGATCTAACATCTCTTGACTTCCATCTTTGGGGGTATATCAAAAACTAGGTGTAGCAACGTAATTTTTATACGGGGGAACGATTACGTCAACTGATTTCAGAAGCATTTCAAACCATTACACCATATACACGTAACAATGTTTTGGATTCCACAGTTGGACGATGTTACCTATGCTTAGAATATAATGGTGATTTGTTTGAACATATTAATGAATTTTTATTTAAAAAATTCACTAATAGAGAGGTATCGATGGTGAGACTTTGCAAAAAAAATTTCAAATGAGCGCGAACTAGGACCCCTAGAACCCATATCCGGGGTCAGTTTCAATTTTTATGTGTGTTTATATATATATATATATATATATATATATATATATATATATATATATATATATATATATATATCCGTCTGATAACTCAAAAAATAATTAATCGATTTCAATGAAACTCGGCAAGTACCTTTCTTTTATTAATGGCTTAGAAGAGTTCGTTAGCCAGTAAAATCGGACGAGGTTTTCCAGGAAATTTTTGAGTTTTCTTTAAAAAAAAATTTTCTCTGAAAATAACGAAGTTTCTCTAATGAAATTTATTATATATATATTGCCTTGGTAGAGGCCTCACTAGGTACCAAAGTTCAACTTTCTAGGTTTATAGAAAATTAAGTTATTAAAATTTAAATTTTCTTTCGAACAATTTTTTTTCTCCGAAAATTACAAAGTTATTTTAATAAAATTTGGTGGATATTTTGCCCTAGGAAAGAGCTTACTACTTACGAAAATTAAACTTTCTAAGTTTATATAAAATTGAGTTATTGAAATTTGAAGCATTTTACAAAAATTCACTACCATAACGCAATTGCAGTGTCCCGTTAGTTTTCTATAATTAAGACTGGTAATCTACTATTTATGATATTCATTAAATGCCTACATTTCATAAATTCGAGTTACATTATTGGTTTATTTATCACAAATAAATAAATGTTTTTCAAGCATTCAGGGCCGTAGTCAGGAGATTTTTCCTGAATATTTTTTTATGGATGAAACAAATTGGAAACATATTTATACTATTACAAATGATACATCTTCTAATTTAAATTTGAAAATTGTTTTATATTTTGTATTAAAAAAAGAACAGGGCTGTATTTAAAAAAAAAAGAATTACTAGAAAAGTACATTTTTTAGTGAATTTTTATTTTAAAAAATTCACCATTGAGGGGATCGCGACTTTTACTAGGACCCCTAGAACCAATATCTGAGGTCAGTTTCAATTTTTATAGGTTATATATATATATATATATATATATATATATATATATATATATATATATATATATATATATATATATATATATATATATATATATATATATATATATATATATATATTGTAAGCAGTTTGGATAAGTTCTTTAGCCAGGAAAATCGTCCGGTTTTTTTCCGGTGAATTTTGTGTTTTCTTGCGGAAAATTTTTATATCTCTGTAAATAACAAAGTAAAGGCAACCAAATTTAGTACGCGCGTTTATATCATTAAAAGTAAATTACGTACCAAAATTTCGCTCTGCAAGTTAAAAGCCAAGAAGTTATAGGCATTTAAAGAAGAAAAAACTGAGGTTTTCCTGAATTTAAAACGTCAAAATTGGCAACATTTGGGCAAAGAACCTGAAATTAATAGGGGTTATGTAAAGAAAATGTCACAAGAAGAATGTTTTGCAAACCCCGAAGTCTTAGCTTCAAGCGTCATTGTCCTTCATTTTGCTAAAATGTTTACATAACATTCATTTCAAATAGACCCTTTTTCTGATGCTTTGGCAGCAGTTTGAGCTATATAGTTTATCGTTTAATGGTATATAATTTTTGGCGAATTTTCGTAAAAAATCAATAAAGTTCAGTATATCCGTTATTATGCAAGCTACGAAAAAAAAATTATACATTAATTATAGTGCCTTGAGTTACATCTTAACAAATTATTACTACAATCACAGGATGGCCTATAAGTCGTTGGTGACACAAATTTTCTTCTTTTTTTTTTCGAACACGCCTTATGTTATTGCATTTTTGCATTTTCCATCGGAATATAATGCATGTTTGTAAGAAAAGAATTTCTGGGCGCAGCAAGTGCGTTATGATAGCGATTTGTCATTAAATGCTTCAAATGTGAATAGCTCAATTTGCTATTAAGCTATAAAGTTTGTTGGCCAAGAAACCAGTTAAGTTTACTTTCGGAAATTTTGTACATTTTCAATTAATAAAGTTATTTTGAATTGAAATTTGGTACATTGTTTCTACTATATAGGTTAGTGGTAAAGAATGTCTGCTTTCTTAAAAAAAACACATATTTGCTATTAAACACATTTTTATGAAAATCCACTACCATAACGCACTTGCTGTGTCCAGACTTTTTTAAATCGAAACCGGTAAAAGATAATTCACTTTCAGAAACATCATGTAAAAGGTACTTGAATTATGCAACCTTTTCATAATTTGAAGAAAACTGCAACGCCTGCCATTTCCAATATCGCCAATGCTGTCCCATCCTTATCTTGGACACACTGTATATACAAAAAATAAATGTGTAAATGCTATTTGAGGTCGAAGATTTTAATTTTAAACTAGTCGTCCATAATACGTAGAAAAACTGTTTGCAGTTTTATGATTAAAATTTTAAGAGAGCACTCACCGGAGATAAATATAGGCACGTAGTTAGTTTATCTAAATAACAATGGTCTTATCTAGAGCTGTTTGAAGTAGGTAATAATGCATACTAATTACACTAATTTGGATAGGTATGTTAAAAACTTGAGTTACAGCTATAAGCCACATACGTTTTAATATTATCACTTAGCTGTGCCAAATTTTATAAAAATTATAATAGTTCGGGACGCAGCAAGTGCATTATAGTAGTGAATTTTCATAAGCATTGTACACTATTGGTAAGGTATATTATTACAACTAATTCTTTAAATTTAAACAGACCTTAGAAAGCGTTTTTAGAGGTCCAAATACACGCTCAGTTGAAGATTTTTTTCGAAAGTGTAATTATAGTAAAAAATATTCAAATCTTGTGTTCCTGATTGTTTTGAGATGAAAACTTTGAATGCCAAAAAGGTAATTGTTAAAACCTCTCCAGCCACTCAAAACCCTGGTTCTCTAAATCCTGTGACAAGGCCAGACTTGAAAAGGTCAAAACTCACAAAACGCTTCTACACAATCCCAGTCAAGAAAACCGTCAAACATTTAACGACGCAAGAAACCGCTATGTCCGCATTCTTTCTGTGGCAAAAAACTTGTTTAATAACCACATGAAAAACAAAGTCCTCTTAAGCTCCAACGGCGGCAAACCCTTCTAGACTCTTGCTAAATCTATTGGGAATAATTTCTGCAAGAGCACGTTCCCACCTCTTGTCTCCGGGGATGGAATTGTTTCTACCGCCCTGGGCAAAGCTGAACTTTTTGCCTCGTTGTTCGCCGGCAATTCTACTCTCAACCCACCTCCAAATGTTTAACCACCAACAGTCCCCAATGTCGCGCATAAAATGACGGATATCACTTTCAAAACTAAAAAGGTACGAAAGATGCTCTCATCTCTTAATACCAGGAAAGCCTCTGGCCTTGACGGGATCCCAGCAATTGTTTTCAAATAATTCGCACCAGAACTTGCTCCTGTTTTGACTCGTCTGTTTCAGATATCTTACAATAGAGGCATATTCCCTAGTAACTGGAAAACTGCTCGAGTACAACCCGTCTCCAAGAAAAGATTCAACGCGCTTCCTAGCAACTACAGGCCTATTTCTCTCCTTTCAGTCGCCTCTAAAGTGATGGAAACGTATATAAACACCGAATTACTTAAATTTCTTGAAAAACACAGTCTAATCCACGACAGGCAGTATGGATTCCGTCAGCGCAGATCGACTGCCGACCTCCTTTCCTTTGTCACCCATTCTTGGAACAAGTCTATGAAACTATGCAAACGTACTGTTGTGCTCCGCAGACCGAGATGTTATATAGGATAACATAAAGCTAACATTGCGGTCCTTCGTAAGTGCACTCCAGACCGGGATGTTACATACGGTTTCATAAGGTTAACGTACTGTTTCTCGTTGTGCATCCTTCCATTGGCAGGTGGTCGGTGCGAAGACCATCCTGAATCTTGCCTCATTACTTCAGCCAGTGGTCACCGAAAGGTATATATGCCCTCTCTATCCGGATCTGATCAGGCTAACTTGAAATCACAAAACCTCCCAGTCCATAACCCTTCAGACCTTCAAGTTCTCTGGCAACATGAGGTGACACTCTTGTGTCATTTGTAAGGCATTTGCTCAACGGCAATTGAGTGGATATAACAAAAAAATTGCCACAAACTCTCGTGTCTAATCTCGTCTTTGGGCTGTTGTGCTGTTCTGGCTCATCCTGCCTCAATTCCCAATATGTAGAGATCATATATGTCAATAATCCCCTCGGGATATAAAGCTAGTATGAAGTGACACTCTTGTGCCATTTTTAAACGCATCTGTTCAATGGCAGTTTTGGCGGATATAACAAAAAATCTGCCAAACAATACACCATCCTCAAAACATGACAAATTTTCAAATGTCTCACTAGGCATAACTGAGTCAATGGAAGACCATTTATTATTCTCTGAAATGCCGTGTATTATGTTCTTGTGACCAGCAGTTGGTTGTTACGCTATTTTTGCTCTATGGTTGTCAACGACAACAAATGTCAACTGTCATTCGAGTTAAATACGCGGGATTTGAGAATTGCTTTAACTTTTTTTAAATAATCTAACGATGTTTTTTTACAAAATGACAACGCAAATACGCCGATTAGAGGCTGCTGTTCATGTGTGTATGTTAATGTCTTCTGTACAATGCCCGCAAGTCTGGTCACAAAGCGCCACAATTGGTGTGATCTCTTCTGATGCTTCTCAAGTTTAACTTTAGTTCCGTTATCGGTAAGAGAATAATATGTCTTGTACCTGAATGTTATCTAGTTGTTGTTATCCTTATAGACTTTTGTTGAAGTTTCAATTGGACACGAAATATATAACGCATGGTATAACCAAGAACTTTCATGTCTTTATCTGCCCTAAAATGTCGAATGCCCTGAAATGAGATTCTGAGTTTTTGGAACTAACAAGTGAAGACCGTTACTTTCTCCTAATGCTATATATATATATATATATATATATATATATATATATATATATATATATATATATATATATATATATATATATATATATATATATATATATATATATATATATATATATATATATATATATATATATATATATGTGTGTGTGTGTGTGTGTGTGTGTGTGTGTGTGTGTGTGTGTGTGTGTGTGTGTGTGTGTGTGTGTGTGTGTGTGTGTGTGTGTGTGTGTGTGTGTGTGTGTGTGTATCACACCGATAACTCAAAAAATAATGGGCCGATTTTGATAAAATGTGGTATGTACCTTCCTTGTGTAAATGGCTTGGATAAGTTCGTTAGTCGCGAAAATCTGACGAGGTTTTCCGGGAAAATTTTGAGTTTTCATTCGAAAAAAATTCTTATCTCAAAAAATAATGGGTCGATTTTAATAAAATTTGGCATGTACCTTCCTTTTGTAAATGGCTTTGACAAGTTTGTTAGTCAGGAAAATCTGACGAGGTTTTCCCGGAAAATTTTGAGTTTTCATTCGAAAAAAAAATTTATCTCAAAGAATAATCGGCCGATTTTGATAAAATTTGGCATGTACCATGTAAATGGCTTTGATAAGTTCGTTAATAAAAAAAATAGGACGAGGTTTTCCAGGAAAATTTTAAGTTTTAATTTGAAAAAAAAATTTATATTACAAAATAAAAAATCTATGATAACCAAATTTGGTGGGTAGGTTTACGATATAAAAAGTTGACTATACACCAAAATTTAGATTTCTATGTTACAAGAAAAAAAGTTATAATAAAATATTTTGTGCCAGATCATTTCTATGAAAATTCACTACCATAACGCACTTGCTGCGTCCAGGCTTTTTTCATATAAATGGGCTACGCTTTTTTTTTACGAAAACGATATATGCGCCAAGAAAATTCAAAATTTGCTTGTAGTAATAAATAGATTTTGTTAACAACAACATGTTTTGATCTCGTACAGTTCTCTGACCTTCAGCGGTAAACAAAACTTTTTCATTAAATGCTTACCTATAAAACTTTTGCTTTTAACTTTAAAATGTAAATAATATACTTTTTGGTGAATCTTTATTAAAAATTGACTAATAGAGAGGTATCGATGGTGAGACTTTGCAACAATTTTTTCACATAAACGAGAACTAGGACTTGGATATAGGGTCACTTTCAATTTTTATATGTATATATATATATATATATATATATATATATATATATATATATATATATATATATATATATATATATATATATGCATCGAACCGATAACTCAAAAAATAATTAACCGATGAGTTCGTTAGCCAGGAAAATCGGACAAGGTTTTCCGGGAAAATTTTGAAATTACAAACGTATTTTAATGTAATTTTGTGGATTTATTGCCTTGAGAGAGGCCTTACTATATGCCAAAATCCAACTTTCTAAGTTTATAGAAAATTGAGTTATTTAAATTTAAAGCATTTAATGAAAATTCACTACCATAACGCACTGCTGCGTCCAGAACTTTTTTCATACTATAGACCTGCAACCAAATCTGATTGCTAGCTTTGTTATTTTCGGAGATACCAATATTCCGACATAAAACCCAAATTTTTCCGGAAAAACTAGTCCGATTTTCCTGGTTAACGAACTTATTCAAGCCACTTACGAAAGGAAGGTATGTATCAAATTTCATCAAAATCTGCCTTTACTTTTTGAGTTATTACATTGACTTTGATAGATGGATCTCCAATAAGGCGAACAGCTCGTGTTTATATATATATATATATATATATATATATATATATATATATATATATATATATATATATATATATATATATATATATATATATATATATATATATATATATATATATATATATATATATATATATATATATATATATATATACGAGCTGTTCGCCTTTTTGGAGATCCATGTTATTTCCACAGGAGAAAGCTTGGTGGTCTTCGTCTCTTCTATCGATACCAGCATCGAGATTGCTCTTTAAAAATTGCTTTGACAGTATTTCCGCTTGCGACCGTTAATCGCAAATCCGTTTTGGTTCAAAATCACCTACTGTATTCAGTTTCTCACTTATCGAACAGTTCGCTTGGAATCCTTGTTCTCGCCTAGCGCGCGACTACGACTAAGCTTAGGAATGTCCCCGGCAGATATTTTCGAAAGACTTATTCAACTATTTAAGAAGCGAATAAACACCCATCTTCAAGCACAACAATGTTCATGACTGCTGTTTATGAACTATTTCACACAAACAAATTTTGAAAATTTAAAAAGTATCGAGTTTTAAAGTTTTTATTATTTTTGGGTATCTTAATATAGGACACTAATTAGTAGGTAATTGTTTACTTTCCGCAATGTGTTCAATTCTTATGAAATTTTGTATACAGGCGTGTTATAGGATATAGATGACAAAAATCGCAATAAAAAATTGGGCAAAATCTAACTTTTGGAGTTACTTGGAGTTTTTTGTAGGAAAAGCGGAAGTTGAACTCACTTTTTCGAGCACACATGACCGATATAAATATACCCATGTAATGCTTTAGTACCTTATTTCACTGAACATGTTCATTTTTCATGGTTTTCACGGTTCGTCTTTGAAAATTTTCATTGCCTACTAGCTTTTACTTCTTGCAATAATGTCAAACTTAAAAATGTATGGCATAAAGTTGGTTTTATATGTCAACGTCAACTTACGAGATCACTAAAGGAGTATCATATATTTGTCATTTGTTGGAGTAATTTATGTTCCGTTTGTGTATTTTGTTTTTTGCCGCAATATTTGAATAACATTAGGAAAATTGTATTATTTGCTATAAAATATAATAGAGGAATGCACCTTATTTTAGCTCGATGAAAAGGAGAGAAATCTAACAATATAGCGCGTGCACGTACTATATGAAATAAAATATTAGAAGAATGGAATACCTCCTTCTTTAGCCTGATATAATGAGACAATGAACTACAAAAGACCTAATATCAATAATGCATGCAATCTGATGTTTTTGTAAATTTTAATTCTCTAAATTTGTAGTCACATATAAGGATAGATGCATTCTAACCACAGTTAGAACCGTAAACCGGTTTCGCGCTAATTAGAGCTCGTAAGTACGGCATACTAATTGCAGAGAAAATACACCTATAAAACAATACGATTATGGTAGCCAACCTTCCAACACTAAGTGAGATATAAGACTCGAAGCACGTACCACCTCATTGCGGAACCAAGTAGTATGTTGTAACGGCAGCTCCAAATGGTGAGATTTTTTTCAGTTTTTTACAGTACAGTATTTTTAGCAAATAACGTTGCAAAATCGGAAAATAGATGCAAAAAATATTTATGAGTTTTGTCGTATATACTTACTGTATGGTGTCTACAAAACGAACGATTCCCGAAATTGTGTAAGATATGACAAAAACATGTCACAAAAGTGAGTACAACTTCCGATTTTTCTACACAAAAAAAAACAAACAAATATCGCCAAATGTTTGCTTCTACCCTCACTTTTATTGTAATTCTCATCATCTACACCCTAAAACACATCCGTATAACTAATTTCATAAGAATCGAACACATATACGGAAAGTAAACGATTACCCACAAATAACCCTGTATATTTGTTAAAACTCCAGAATCACGTTCATTTGCATTTAAAGCAATAAAAAAGTTTATGGCCAATGAAATGTAATTTCTGAAGTCATATTTACTGATACTATAAATTTTGCTATATATGATAATTGACGTCACTAAGTAGAAGTTTCGGTGGTCCAGTGGTAAGAACGTGTGCCTCTGAACTCTACTAAAAGAAAAATTAGGGCAGGCGTTCCGCAGGGGTCTTTAATCGGACCCAAGTGATTTAACATATAATATATATATATATATATATATATATATATATATATATATATATATATATATATATATATATATATATATATATATATATATATATATATATATATATATATACATATATATAAACCACTTACCGGAATCAAAAACTCAAACCGCTTTATTCGCTGATGACACCGCAATATGTGCGCATTCTTTCAGTGCTATAGTGGCAGCGAAACAAATTCAGTCATTTAAACATGCTGCATAACTTCTTTAAGATAGGGAAATTTCCAATTAATGCAAATAAATCTGAATGTATTGTTCTTTCGAAAAAAGCTACGGACGTCAAAATATTTCAACCTTTAAAGTTTAACGGAGGAAACATTAAGGAAAATAATACGATCAAATACTTCGGAATACCCTCAGATTGCAGACCAACATTTAAGAAGTATATAAACACATCCATAAAAAATGCTCATTTGGCAGTAAAAACACTTTATCCCCTTATTAATAAAAATAGCATAGTTAGTATAGAAAATAAACTGTTACTGTATAAAACCATGTTACGACCCATCATTTCTTACGCAGCACCAGTCTGGTGTGGTGCAACTAAAAGTCATGTAGCAAAAATACAGCGGTTTCAAAATAAATGCCTAAGAATGTCACTTAATGAAAGCAGGTACACTAGAATTAGGGAATTACATGATATCGCAGAAATAATGTATATAAAAAACTTCATAAGTAAAACAGCACATAAATTTTATGAGACTAAACTCAATCCATAAATGAGTAATTCACAATTATAAAACTAGCAGATTAGAATTTAATCTTAAACATAACTTACCTTTTGCTAATTTGAGGTTTTTTAGAGACTAGTATACTAAACTATCACGAAAAGTATACATGTAATCTGTAAAAGATATACTTAACAATTTATGTGTATATGCTTATAGTGTTAGCGTATGCATGTGCATATGGATCCAACCAATATTGGAGTTAACTGCAAATAAATACAGATCAGCATCATTGTGCTCGATTTATTAACTAATAGGTACATCAGGCTAAAGACGCAGGTTTTTTTAAGCATTTTTCCTGTAATTAAATGTAATTTTTAATTGAAAGCCCAAACTAATACATTTGTACTCATAGTAGAGTAGATAATAAGACATGTTTATGTAAATAATTAATTTAAATGTAAAACACAATTATAAAGCCAAAATAGAGCTGGAGCATTGTAACAACCATATTACCCTGTACGTCATTGTTATATTGTGCCTCTGAACCGAAGGCAGCTGGCTTCAATTTTCAGTGTATCCCTTTCACTTTTTCAATACAAACTGTAATAAATTAACATCAACCGAGGTTCCGGCATTGTATTTGATTAAGTTGAATGTCTGCATGTTCCGCCTTTCGGAGGGGGCATAAAGCCTTCGGTCCCGTGTCCATACGATGCTGGGCTCGCGAAAGATCCGTACCCTCCTTACAGGGACACAGACGTTCGGCAAACTTTCCAGGATAGTGAGGTGAAACTGCTCCCTGGCGTCGGTGATTGGCCTTAATCGCGAAAATAGGCCAACGTTAAAAGTTAAAAGAAAAGTCACTAAATATGAATCGCTTGGAAAAATCATATAAGAAAAGAAAGGAAAATTTTACATACCCGTAATAATAGAGGTGGGCTCCCACCTAATAAACCAGAATTCTGAGATTCAATTGAAGGAACACCCACTGACTACAAGCGTGCACAATATATGTATATTAATTTACGTCTTGCACTAAGAGATTGTTCAGCATACGCACAAATAACCTACGCACTCCGTTTAAAATAACTAACAAATAAATTGAAATTGGAGTCATTTTCACGTAAATGTTTGATGATGCAATCGTTTAAACTGTTGTTCGCTACTGGTAAATTAATAAATGAGAAATTCAAGAAATAGCTGAGCAAGAGATAAGAAGTTTTTCTGTGCAGCAAAAAGGGAAACGTTTTTATTTATACGATAGCGATGTTGTATCACTGATATACCTATTATCATTACAGCAGTTCATAAACTGCTTAAATAAAGTTTACTTTTCGCTAAAAGGTAGTGAATTTTTATAGATTTTCCATTGAATGAATTTAACATTTACCTAATTGTTTTTCATACATAGAAAATCATTACATGCATAAAAATACCCAAAAACATATGTAGTGGACATTACCGTCCAGTGACGTCACAGATCATGCCGGCAAAATATTAGTGTTTGCAATCAATAATGAAATTCGCATTTTAAAATATTTTTCGCATAGTTATTTTTGTAGTATGTAAAATTAAAAAATTGTTAAAAATCATCTTTGTGGGATGTCCATCAGATGTGATAAGAAGAAAAAAACATGCAGGTTGTCTATTTTTATGAGATTTTCAGAAAAACGAATGCATATCTTTTCCTTGTGGAATGGTCGGTTTTCATATCTGTTGATTAAAAAAGTATCCAAATACAGATATAGAAACTTCTTTGCAACCGGTTTCGCCTTTTGCAGCATCATTAGGCAAGAGAGAATTAAATTTATACGTACCCACGCATTTATTATTTTCGATTACTTACTTTATAAACATTTCAGAACACATTTAAAAAATCTAAAATGCCAGTACAAATAAAAAGGTAGCTTTGAAATCTAAAACACGGCACGTGATTTACTATTTATAAATTAGGTTCTACACTTTTAACGCAGTCTACATCGTGTATAAGTTTTAAATAAGTTTATAAGCCCCTTGAAATGGTTCCAAAACAGGAGCCTAAACCTCGAATTTTAACAAGTTATGTACTCTGTTCAACCAGAGAACCAAATATTGCTCACACTTATGACTGTGGAAACCTTATATATATATATATATATATATATATAGGCTGTCCGAAAAGTCGTAAATCAAACGTCACACTAGGATAGGCTAGCTCAAGCCCTTTCAGAAAAACGCTATATGATCTTATCAAGAAGTTTACGGTTAAAAAAAAAAGAAAACTGTCAAATTTTAAGGTATTTTACACCCCCTATCGTCTGCGTTATTATTTACAAAATTTGCAAAAAAAACCGACTTTTCTTCCCTATTTTTTAAAATTTGGAATAAACCTCCGTACTAAAAAAAAGTTTGTAAAATTTACTTGCTCATAATTTTAAAAACTTCCCTGTTTTATGGAGATTCTAAAATGATGTAAAACGTTATCAATATCTCAAAAACTAATTCACTGTCGACGATTGAAAGTAAATTTGGAAGTGAAATCAGGTAGCTAATAAATAAAAATAAACAGATTGTGACATTTACAAAAATTATTTTATTCATGCTCAAATTGACATTCTGTCTAATACATAAGTCCGAAAAGTCCGATTTTTTTTTTCTTCAAATTTTCTAAATAATAACACAAAATAGATCAGGTTGATTCGATAACGCCAATATATGCGCAAAAAGAACATTCCAGAAATGTTTTTTCTACAAGGGGGGGGGTGCAATATACCTTAAAATTTGACAATTTTCATTATTTATTTTTTTCATAAAATTGTCAATATCTTGAAAACGGTTAGCTTTTTGATACGATCATATAGGGTTTTTCTTAAAAGGCTTGAGCTAGCCTATCTTAGTATTACGTTATTACGTTTGATTTACGAGTTTTGTGACAGCTTATATATATATATATATATATATATATATATATATATATATATATATATATATATATATATATATATATATATATATATATATATATGAGACATGCTTGGTTCTCGGGTTAAACCGCGTCCAGAATTTATGGAAACTCGACGTTCCCGCTCCTGTTTTGGAGCCATTTTCAAGAGATAAAGGAAATATGTAAGGACACTCTAAGGCCTCAATCTGCCTACTCCTTAGAGTGATGGACAAAGGTGGGTAAAGGAAATATGTAAGGACACTCTAAGGCCTCAATCTGCCTACTCCTTAGAGTGGTGGACAAAGGTGGATAAAGGAAATATGTAAGGACACTCTAAGGCCTCAATCTGCCTACTCCTTAGAGTGGTGGACAAAGGTGGGTAAAGGAAATATGTAAGGACACTCTAAGGCCTCAATTTGCCTATTCCTTAGAGTGGTGGACAAAGGTAGGTAAAGGAAGTATGTAAGGACACTCTAAGGCCTCAATCTGCCTACTCCTTAGAGCGGTGGATAAAAGTAGGTTGGGTTGTTGTAGCTCGATTACGGGGCCTCAATCTGCCTACTCCCCAAATCTCGCCGGAGATCGTCTGTGAGGTCTCAGTGTGTTCAACTCTAGGCCTCAGAGAGATCTGGCAGTTCGTTGCAAGTCTTGTCTTATATATGTCGTTCCGTCTACCTGTTTCGTCATCAGTGAAAGTAGTGGGGTCACCGTCAATTAAGTGGGGGGCTTTGGTCACGGTATTTAGAGAAGGATTAAGAGGGTCACCGGCATTTGTTGAGGCAGATAATGATGCAATAAAATTGTCTGTGGAATTTATTTCCTTTTTGTGTGTTTGTAAAGAAGATATAATAGGTTTCCAAGTAGTCGGAAGGCGAAGACCATCATCTCTCTTATTTAAACATTCGGGACGTTTTTCAATCTCGATTGCTTCGCGGATAATTCTCGTTTTGAAATTGTAAACCGGTGCTATTGTTTTGGCATTATCGAAGTCTATTTTGTGCCCTGTATGAATATGATGCATGGCCAGCGCCGATGAGGGGTCGGATTTTCTAACTGCGAGGGTGTGTTCATATATTCTATTGTGGATGCGTCTGTTTGTCCTACCTAAGTTCGGGAACAGTCGGAACAAGGAATTTCGTAAACTCTGTGGGATTCGTTTGGAATCGTATCCTTGGGAGTTTGTATAAGATTTGACAGTTTTTGGTCTGCTGGGAATACGGTTTTGATATTATGGGTTCTGAAAATTCGGCTGATTTTGTCGGTGACACCTTTAATGTATGGTAAAAACGCTGTGTGTTGTTGTGTGGACGCTGTTTGTTCTTGCTGTGGTGTAGTGGTTTGTTGTTGTGCGTTTCTAATGTTTCGTAGTATGTGATTGTTGTCGTATCCGTTTTCTAGTAGTGTCTTAAAAAGTTTAATTCTGTCTGTTTGTTGTTGTTGTCCGTTAGTCTAAGGGATCGTGTTACTAGTGTTCGAACCACGGAATTTAGTTGCGATGGGTGATGGTGAGATTGGGCGTTAAGATAACGATTAGTGTGGGTTGGTTTTCGGTAGACAGTGTAAGAAAATCCTCTGACTGGGTTTTTAATGATGCGTACATCTAAGAAAGGCAAAGAAAAATTATTTTCTATTTCCATTTATATATATATATATATATATATATATATATATATATATATATATATATATATATATATATATATATATATATATATATATATCTCACACCGATAACTCAAAAAATGGGCCGATTGTAATCAAATTACGGTTAGTACCTTCCTTTTGCAAGTGACTTGGATAAGTTCGTTAGCCAGGAAAATAGGCTCAGGTTTTCCCGGAAAATCATCTTTCAAAATAAAATCATATCTCAGGAAATAACAAAGTAAGGGCAACCAAATTGGGTACACGTGTTTGCATTATAAAGAGTGAACCATGTACCAAAATTTAGGTCTGTAGGTTTAAAGACGAAAGAGTTCAATTAATGAAGATTGTAACCTGTGATGAGCACTAATAAGTACAATTTGGGGAACCCAATTCATCATAATACAGTTTTCTGACCCGACGATCGTTTCGCTAACAAAGTTAGCGACATCAAGGGAATGACTAAACTGAAAAAAATTGTACTTACGAAAGAGTTGTGGACAGTTAAAGTTGGAGTTTTCCTCAAAAGTTCGCAATTTGAAACGTCAAAATTGGGAATATTTAGGCAAAGAACCTGAACCAAATACGGATTATGCAAGGAAAATGTTGCAAGAAGAGTGTTCTGCAAACCCTTAAGTTTCAGCTTCAACCGTCATTGTCCTTCATGTTACTAAAATCTTTACAGAAAATTCATTTCAAAGGCAGTAGGTCCTCGTATAACATCGTCTCATTTAACGTTGTTTCATTATAGCGTCGCAGTTTGTTGTATGCAAATGTATCGTTTAACGTTGAAACTGATTCGGTATAACGTTGTTATTCTAAAAAATTCTAAAATAGTAGGTAAAAAAGGAGTACATAAGATCATGTGTAGGCATGTACATAATACATACGTAAATGAATACTGTTATTTTAATCATTTTGCAATCACAAATATGTACATATTATGTATGTATATTATATTAATTCCAAATGATTCCCTTTTACGTCGTTTCACTTAACGTCGCGATTGGTAGATCACTAAGTAGGACGTTAAGCGGGGACTTGCTGTAGACCCTTTCTCTGATGGTTTGACGGTAGTTTTAGTTAAGTTTATGGTCTAACGGTCTATGATTTTTAGCTTATTTTCTTAGAAAAAATTGGTTAATGAGGAGACCGCGACTTTTGAATTTTAAAAAGATTTTTTCAAATGAATGCAAACTAGGCCCCCTAGAATCCATATCTGGGTTTACATTCAGTTTTTATCTATCTACATATATACAGGGTGACACATTTTTACGGTAAAGCCCAATATAATTGTTAATATACAAGATACGGGAAAAAATTGTATACGTTAATTATAGGGTGTCTTGAGCTGCATCTTATAAAATTACTTTGACAATCACAGGACCATAAGTAGTCGGTGATACCTACAATTGTTTTTCGAACACCCATATATCATTGCACGTTTGCATTTTATATCGAAATATGATGCATGTTCGTAAGAAAAAAAGCGGGACGCAGTAAGTGCGTTTTGGTAGCGATTTTTTATTGAATGCTTCAAATTTCATTAACTGAATTTAACGTAAGGTTTTTTGGCTAGCGAACCAGTTTTCTCGGAAAAAGTTTATTTTCGAACAATATTTATACATTTTCAAGGAATAAGTTATTTTCATAAAATATAGTGCATTGTTTCTACTATGTAGGCCATACAGGTAACCAGATTGATACCTGCTTGCATTAGAGAGACATATTTGCTATTAAAAATATTTTTATGAAAATTCACTTCCATAACGCACTTGCTACGTCCAGACTTTTGTTAACTGACTTTTATCTCTTCAGATACATTTTTCTTATAGCTTAATACTAACGTTCTGTTTGATCTCAAGCAGTTGACAGCTTCTAAGAAAATTATACAGGTGCTCCTAAAATATTATTATTTTTTAGAAACTTCACACAAACGTAACATAACTTTTTGAAATGAAACACCCTGTATGTTATTACATTTTTGATTTCTGCGTCTAATTTTTAACGAAAATATGTTACATTGTTTTATATTATTTTTGCGTCCTGAATCTTACCCCGTTTTGTGATTGATAAAATAAATCGCTGGGGGAAAGTGCATCTACTCTGGAAAAAAATACTTTTACTTGAATTGTTTTTACCAATGGTAAATTAAAAATATCTCGAGAAGTACATCATGGGAAAATAAAACAACATTTTCTAGTGTTATGTGTCCGGAGCTGTCAAACTATTGTCAACAAGATTGTCATGGAACGCTTACATTATCTTATCAGTTTTAGCGGATTGTAACTTTAAGGAAAGAATACCTTATATTCATAAACAGTTGACACCATAAACAAACCCCACTTTTTTTGGTATACAAATTCGTATTATTCAAATGTGAATTCAGAGTTTTGAAGCAATACGTTGAATTCACAATATGATTTATCTAATTTTAGTTTTCCCCCAAAAATTGTGGATTTTTTTAAGTGAATAAAAATACATCGATACATCGCTGTTTTCAATTCATTATTTTTGGTTTGAGTAACGACATCGTTTTCTATTATTGCCAACTATGTGACAGTTATGACAAATTTTGTCTAATATAGATTGGTTTTAAATTGTATACCTTTTAAATTGTGTTTTACAAGCTATGGCTTCGTTGTGCAGCTCATTGTATAATGTTATGACAAATATATTACTATTACTATTACTATTACTATTACTATTACTATTACTATTACTATTACTATTACTATTACTATTACTATTACTATTACTATTACTATTACTATTACTATTACTATTACTATTACTATTACTATTACTATTACTATTACTATTACTATTACTTTTACTGTTACTGTTACTGTTACTGTTACTGTTACTGTTACTGTTACCATCATTATGACTTCTATTTCCTTTGATGGCGCAAAATACGTTAAAACCCCAAGTGTCTTGAAAGTTTCTTTGCAGCAGGATATGGGTATTTTCAGCACGCCAGTAGTGATTGTTATAGCGGTTTTTTATATCTTTTTTGATAATTTTGGCTTCATCAGTCTATATTATTTTACTGGTAAAAGTAGTATAGACAGAACTCAACATGATGATTGATGTTTTCATTTAACAGGTGTTGGCTAGTACTTAGCTTATAGGTTTTCCATTTATACTTTTTTAGAATTTTAAGAATGGTAGATTTCAGTGTACCTAATTCTTCTAAAATATTATTTTTTTAGAAACTTCACACAAACGTAACATAACTTTTTGAAATGAAACACCCTGTATGTTATTACATTTTTGAATTCTGCGTCTAATTTTTAACGAAAATGTGTTATATTGTTTTATATTATTTTTGCGTCCTGAATATTATCCCGTTTTGTGATTGATAAAATAAATCGCTGGGGGAAAGTGCATCTACTCTGGAAAAAAATACTTTTACTTGAATTGTTTTTACCAATGGTAAATTAAAAATATCCCTAGAAGTACATCATGGGAAAATAAAACAACCTTTTCTAGTGTTATGTGTCCGGAGCTGTCAAACTATTGTCAACAAGATTGTCATGGAACGCTTACATTATCTTATCAGTTTTAGCGGATTGTAACTTTAAGGAAAGAATACCTTATATTCATAAACAGTTGATACCATAAACAAACCCCACTTTTTTGGTATACAAATTCGTATTATTCAAATGTGAATTCAGAGTTTTGAAGCAATACATTAAATTCACAATATGATTTATCTAATTTTAGTTTTCCCCCAAAAATTGTGGATTTTTTTAAGTGAATAAAAATACATCGATACATCGCTGTTTTCAATTCATTATTTTTGGTTTGAGTAACGACATAGTTTTCTATTATTGCCAACTATGTGACAGTTATGACAAATTTTGTTTAATATAGATTGGTTTTAAATTGTATACATTTTAAATTGTGTTTTACAAGCTATGGCTTCGTTGTGCAGCTCATTGTATAATCTTATGACAAATATATTACTATTACTATTACTATTACTGTTACTGTTACTGTTACTGTTACTGTTACTGTTACTGTTACTGTTACTGTTAATGTTACTGTTACTGTTACTGTTACTGTTACTGTTACTGTTACTGTTACTGTTACTGTTACTGTTACTGTTACTGTTACTGTTACTGTTACTGTTACTGTTACTGTTACTGTTACTGTTACTGTTACTGTTACTGTTACTGTTACTGTTACTGTTACTGTTACTGTTACTGTTACTGTTACTGTTACTGTTACTGTTACTGTTACTGTTACTGTTACTGTTACTGTTACTGTTACTATCACTATGACTTCTATTTCCTTTGATGGCACAGAATACGTTAAAACCCCAAGTGTCTTGAAAGTTTCTTTGCAGCAGGATATGGGTATTTTCAGCACGCCAGTAGTGACTGTTATAGCGGTTTTTTTTATATCTTTTTTGATAATTTTGGCTTCATCAGTCTATATTATTTTACTGGTAAAAGTAGTATAGACAGAACTCAACATGATGATTGAGGTTTTCATTTAACAGGTGTTGGCTAGTACTTAGCTTATAGGTTTTCCATTTATACTTTTTTAGAATTTTAAGAATGGTAGATTTCAGTGTACCTAATTCTTCTAAAATATTATTATTTTTTTAGAAACTTTACCACAAACGTAACATAACTTTTTGAAATGAAACACCGTGTATGTTATTACATTTTTGAATTCTGCGTCTAATTTTTAACGAAAATATGTTATATTGTTTTATATTATTTTTGCGTCCTGAATATTATCCCGTTTTGTGATTGATAAAATAAATCGCTGGGGGAAAGTGCATCTACTCTGGAAAAAAATACTTTTACTTGAATTGTTTTTACCAATGGTAAATTAAAAATATCTCGAGAAGTACATCATGGGAAAATAAAACAACATTTTCTAGTGTTATGTGTCCGGAGCTGTCAAACTATTGTCAACAAGATTGTCATGGAACGCTTACATTATCTTATCAGTTTTAGCGGATTGTAACTTTAAGGAAAGAATACCTTATATTCATAAACAGTTGACACCATAAACAAACCCCACTTTTTTTGGTATACAAATTCGTATTATTCAAATGTGAATTCAGAGTTTTGAAGCAATACGTTGAATTCACAATATTATTGATCTAATTTGAGTTTTCCCCCAAAAATGGTGGATTTTTTTAAGTGAATAAAAATAAATCGATACATCGCTGTTTTCAATTCATTATTTTTGGTTTGATTAACGACATAGTTTTCTATTATTGCCAACTATGTGACAGTTATGACAAATTTTGTCTAATATAGATTGGTTTTAAATTGTATACCTTTTAAATTGTGTTTTACAAGCTATGGCTTCGTTGTGCAGCTCATTGTATAATGTTATGACAAATATATTACTATTACTATTACTATTACTATTACTATTACTATTACTATTACTATTACTATTACTATTACTATTACTATTACTATTACTATTACTATTACTATTACTATTACTATTACTATTACTATTACTATTACTATTACTATTACTATTACTATTACTATTACTATTACTATTACTATTACTATTACTATTACTTTTACTGTTACTGTTACTGTTACTGTTACTGTTACTGTTACTATCATTATGACTTCCATTATGACATCCAAACACAGTGATAAAGCTAAAATGTATTTAATTAGTGGCTCTAACAAATGCACTGCCAACAAATCGCATATTTTTTCAAAGAAATTGTGCGAAGACATTTTCGCCGATTTCGAGACATTTATGTATTCTTTTTAATAAATGAATCCCAGTGGCTCGATCTATTCCATCATTTGTTAACCAATTAAATGCTTGTCTTACTTTAGGTTGCATATTTTCTTTTGTGCTCGGAGATATCGTATATACCTTGTTCTTGGTACAACTCCCGAAAAAAAATCCAGAGGGGTCCGATCAGGTGATCTTGCTGAAGTACTCTAAAATCTCTTCAACATTTCTAGTGCTGTGCGGTGGTGCCCCATCTAACTGATAACTTGAACAACAGCCTGTATAATCATATAATATCTACCACTATCAAGATTCTCGTCGTAAAAGCATAATTTCAGAATTATATTTCTTTTGATGGCGCAAAATACGTTAAAACTCCAAGTGTCTTGAAAGTTTCTTTGCAGCACGATATGGGTATTTTCAGAACTCCAGTAGTGACTGTTATAGCGGGTTTTTTATACCTTTTTTGATAATTTTGGCTTCATCAGTCCATATTATTTTACTGGTAAAAGTAGTATTATCTTTTGTTCGTAACAAGAACCATAGACAGAATGCAACATGACGATTGAGGTCTTCAGGTGTTGGACAGTACTTGGCTTATAGGTTTTCAATTTATACTTTTTTTAGAATTTTAAGAATTGTAGATTTCAGTGTACCTAATTCCTGTTCAGCTTGTCGCACAGAATTTTCAGGGTATGCCCTAGTATCCGAGATAAGTTTTAGCTAACTTTTGGTAGTGCAGCAGAGATTTATGTTTTTGAATTTTTGAACGGGGGGTTCCTAGTTTCTCGAGATTTTTTAGTCCTTGTTTAATTATCTTCGTGGTATGTCTAGGGCGACTTGGAAAGCGTTCTGCGAATAGGCGACACGCCCTGTCAGCAATTCTGTGATATTCACCATAAATAATAATTAAATTTAGCAGCTCATTATCACTAAGTATATCTTCAAAATGACAAAACTATAATGATTTTCACTTAACTGGAAGCAGTAAAGAACAGTACTGTTACTTGAACTTAGAATTTGTAAAATCTGACAACTGGTGTTTGTGTCATAGCACCTTGCTGAAGGCAAAAGCTGACAAATCTGGACACATGTTACTAAAACTGGGTTGATTTATTTTCCATTATACAATTTTCAGCATACTTTGTGGAGTTTTTTATAAAATAACTAAATGAAAGTAATAATCTACAAGGTTTGTGCATTTTCTCACCTAGAATGTATTTTAAAGTATCAAATGTAAGATAAAATCCAAAAAAGTGACTCAAATTCACAAAATAATGAAATATTTTGGTTAAGGCGCACAAATAATATAAAGCAATATAACATATTTCCGTCAAGAATTAAACAAATAATTCAAAACTGCACTACTATACAGGGTGTTTTATTTTTAAATGTCAAGTTACGGTTGTTTGGAGTTTATAGAAAATAATAATGTTTTAGGAGCACCTGTATAATTTTCTCAGGAGCCGTCAACTGCTTGAGATCAAGCAATATATCAGCATTAAGATATCCCAATTCACAGTTACGCGACTTAACTTTAGCGTTAAGACAATTAACTTTTTTAAACAATTTATTATTACTTAAACACAATGATTACTTAATACAATAATGAGACAAAATATATATATATATATATATATATATATATATATATATATATATATATATATATATATAAGTGATATTAAAATACTTGACACGCCATGTGCCAGACTAACTAGGAAACAAGCAATGAACGCTCCTATCTCGGTGCTTATCCTATTTATAGTCTTCCCCTCCAGGCGTGGCACTATTGTCTCTGGAGGTGACCTGGATCTGCTAATGCTGAATGTCACCGGAGATATTCCGTTCGCACTTGCTGGTTTTACGCCTGCATTCCTACAGGCGCCACTTCACTATTATGATGACACTGCGGTTTCTAAGGAGGCCAGGATACATTGTTGCACAATAGCCTGTTGTTGTGGCTCTATTTATCTCCTCCCCCCTTTGAAGAACGAAGCTACGGTTCGTTCCGGATTTTCAAGGGAAATCCGGCTTCGGTGGTTCCTGGGTTGATCTTCAATTCTCCCTTGTCGGTTCTTGGGTTGATCTTCGTAGTTCTTCTAGTGGTTCTTCTTCTTATGACTCCCCATTTGACGGCTATCATTATGATGGCGGTTAAAATAGCCACGTACAATAATATGGTCCATATACTCAGGTGATGTAATGGTAGTTCCATTCGGCCTGGTATATTTTTCTTAATGTTTTGGAGTTGGTGTTGGATCTGCTCGATGTTATGCAGCTGTACGTTGTCTAATTTGAGTTCGGGTACCTTTTCGTAATTTGTTTCTTCCTTCGTAGTGGTGGTTTCTAATTTGGGGAGATTGAATAGTTGTTGTGTTTCCGCTGTAGTGGGGCCGGTTTTATAAATTTTGTTTCCTACTTTCAATTGGCAATTTGGTTGGAAGTTGACCAATTTGGTACCCTTGATGATATTGGTCCACTCTTGTTCCTGGCAAGTTATTCTAGCGTTTGTCTCTTCTGGCGCTAAGATGATGTATTGACTGGTTCCATATCTCGAAACTGTGGTTTGTTTAATTTTGACTAATTCTTGGTTACAATTATCGATAGGCTTTTGAAATTTTATTAGTTTTATTTCACATGGGTTCTGATCATTCATGGCTGTTGGATTGTCGTCTTGGCAGAAATATAATTTGTTCTTTAAATTTTGACATTCTTCATTTCGAAAGGCATATTGTTTACTGCTTAGGATCAAGTATTTGGTTCTAGGGATTATCATGGTAAAGGTGTGTGGATTTTTTGGGACAGGTAATGTGTATAACTGATAGTAATCATATTCTGATTCTTCAACTAGAGGTATTTCTATTTGAAATATAATTTGGAATTTATTTTGTACTGCTTTTATTTTGAATATTTTTTTCATACAGATTCAGATCAGTGGTTGTTATTAGTTTGGCATTTGTTACGTATTTTTGTATTCTATTGATTTCTTTTATTATACATTTTGGTTTTAATATGGATGTGTGAAAAATTCCTAATTTTGAAAAAGTGATTGCATTCTCAGTTGTGAGTGCTAATTCTTGAATATTATTCAATAAATGTCCAAGCTGGGTCAGCAGCTCTAGGATTTTGATGCGATGATAGTGCGTTAGTTGTTCGCTCCTAAGGCTATCAACTGTGTTACCTAACTCGTTTATTCTATTTATTATAGTGCCCTGATTGTGACTCAACCCTACGATCGTTTTATTGAACTCTCCGATTGCTTCTAGCATTACCGAATTTTGCGATTTAAAAAGATCATGAATTTTGTTTTGGTCTGTACTTAATATTTCTATTGCCTGATATATACGTTCGCCATCTTGTGAATCGAGATTGCCAGTTATTGATTTAAATATCGATCCTAGCCCATTGATTATGCCCCGTCTCTGTCTCTCATTGATGTTATCTCTCTCTAAGAATATCCTATAAAATGTATCGTCTATATTATCTATAGTAAAATTTAATGTTAGTATAAAATTATGGTATTCGTCGTGGTAATCTTTTGTCATAGACGTAACTGTGTTTATGTAATGTCTTTTTATTTGGTTATAGTCTTCGTGTAGTTGCGTCAGGTCATGTATATGTATCAAGTTCCAGCTGCTAGTCTCTCTGTATGCTGTACCTAATTTCTTTGGCAGCATACCTGGATTGTCCGTCAAGTCTTGTATTTGGGCTGTTATTCCTGTGGCAAGGAACCTGCAAGACGTAAATTTCTTAGATGTGCTATTGTCTGTTCGTCATTTTTATGGTTTATTAGAATAGCTTTGTTATGTTCTAATAAGGATATTATTGAATAGGGTCCTGAAAAGGGGTTTTTATGTTTTTTATGAAATCCCGGTGGTATCTGTTTGTATACCACGTCGCCTTCCTTGAACGGCTGGTTCGTGTTTTTATTAGTTCGTTGTAAGGTTTTTTGTTTTGACGTTTCTATGCGACTTCTAACAATTTCGTAGATGATTTTCATAATTTCTTTGTGTTGTACGTTATACTCTTGCGTAATTATTACTTCCGGGTCGTAGTTAAACATTTCCGGTATATAGCCGAATATTAAGTCGAATGGTGGTTTTAGTGTTTGTGAGTGTATCGTGGAATTATAGGCGAATATACAGTAGGGTATTAATTCTATGGGTTTCATATTTTTGAATTTCTCCTTAAATAATCGATAATGTTCAATGATGGTGCTGTGAAATCGTTCTATGGGTCCGTTTGATTCGGGGTTTTGGGGTGTTGTGGTGTGCAATTCTATTTGGTATGTCTCTAGTAGTTCTTTTACTACTAAATTCGAGAACTCCGTTCCTGGGTCCGCAATTAGGGTTTTACACGCTCCGTACTGTGAAAAGTATTTAATTAAGTTTTTTGCAATTTCTGTAGCGTTTTTGCTTTTGATGGGAAATGCTTGACCGAATTTACTGAATGGATCCAATATGGTTAAAAATATTGCTCGTTCAATTTGGAACGTATCTACGTGGAGTGTTTCTAAAGGTTTGGATGCTGTTGGAGTGTGTTCTAATGCTATCTGTACCGGGTTCCTGTTATATTTGCACGTTTTACACAGCTCACACGTTTTTACATATTCTTCTATGTGTTTCTTTAAATTGGGGTAATAGTATTTTCTCTTTATTCTTAAGTAAGTCTCCTCAGCCCCGCGATGGTTGGACTTACCCTGATGATATTTGACTATCATATCCGTTAGCTCGTCTTCCTGGATTTCTTCCCTCATTTCTAAACATCTATAAAATTTTGGTGACTACATTATTAAAGTTTTTGTTGATTGCCGAACTGACTAGTTCGTAATCTTGTTCATTTACGAAAAGGCAATAATATTTTCTTTGTGGTAAACAGTATTCCTTTATAAATTTTTCTATTTGATTGGGGTCATTTAAATTAAAGTTTGCATAAATAAAGTTTCGTTTGTCTTTCCTTACTGAGAATATTTCTGGTTTGTCTGTGTTTTTAAAGACTATTTGATTTGTTTTACTGTTAATAATTTCTTCCTCTAATATTGGTATACCGGGTGCTGGGTAAGAATCCGCATTTGAATTAGCTGTTTCGTCCTCGTTTATTTCTATTACACCTTCGTCGTCCTCTATTTCTATTATTTCTTCTTCCTCGTCGACATTATTGGCCATTGATTGGTTGTCTATATCTATGGGGTGGATCTCTACTCGAGAAAGGGCGTCCGCTGCGCAATTCAGCTTTCCTTTCTTGTATTCAATTTTGAATTCGTATTCTTCTAATTTTAATCTCCAACGGAGTAATTTTGAATTTGGTTGTTTTAACGAAAATAGCCATTTTAATGGTTTATGGTCCGTATATATAGTGAATTTGCGTCCGTATAAGTATGGACGGAAATAATTAGTTGCCCACACGATGGCTAGCAATTCCTTCTCTATGGTGCTATACCTAGATTCGGTTTCGTTTAAGGTACGACTGGCATAGGCTATCGGGTGGTCTGAATTGGGTTCCCCTTGGCTTAATATGCCCGCTATCGCCACGTTTGAAGCGTCGGTTGTTAGTATAAAATCCTTAGAGAAATCGGGTGGTATAAGCACGGGTGAATTCCTTAAAATGTCTTTACATGAGTTAAAGGTTCCAATATATTCCTCGTTATTAACGTCTATTTTCGAATTCTTTTTTAAACACTTGGTTAGTGGTTTCGTGACGTGTGCGAAATTTTCATTAAATTTTCTGTAATATCCGACTAGTCCTAAAAATGATTTAATTTCTTTTTGGGTTTTTGGTATCGGGAATTTCCTTATTGCGTCTAGTTTCCTCGGATTCGGACGGATCCCGTCTGGGCTTACAACGTGTCCCAGAAACTCGGCTTCCTTCTTTAGGAAATCACTTTTGTCTAGCTGGATCTTTAAGTTGCTTTGTCTGAAACGTTCGAATACCAGTTTTAGTTTCTCTATGTGTTCTTGTAATGACGTGGAGAAAACTATGACGTCATCCATGTATACAAGGCATGTTTGGCCAATTAGACCCTCTAACACGTTCTGCATGAGCCTGGAAAAGGTCGCTGGAGCCCCTGATAACCCAAACGGCATCCTAGTGTACTCCCAGTGTCCCGTATCGGTGGTAAACGCCGTTTTTTCTATGTCCCGGGGGTCCATTTCAATTTGGTGATATCCAGAAATCAAATCGATTGTCGAGAAATATTGAGCTCGTCCAATTTTGTCCAGTATTTCATCTATTTTGGGAATTGGGTGTCTGTCCGGTATTGTTTTCTCGTTTAGTTTCCTATAGTCCACTACAATCCTCCATTTTTGTTTATTTGACTTGTCTAGTTTTTTTGATATGACCCAAATGGGTGAACTGTATGGGCTGTGGCTTTTCCTGATTATTTTTTGCCTTAGCATGTCATTTATTTGTCGATCTACTTCCGGTTTATGTATGTATGGATCTCTATATAATTTAGAATGGACTGGTATGTCGTCAATGGTCCTTATTCTATGTTTTATAGCATTTGTGTGCGTCAATGGTTCGTCTTTGTTTAAAAATATGTCCTTATATTCTGATAACAAATTAAATAACAACTGTTTTTCCTCATCGTTTAAATAATCTACGTCTATTTGTTCCATTATAATGTTTTCGCAGTTAATCTGTTTTTGCTCGCTCCCTGTATGTCGAGTATTCGTATTATATGGTTGAATTGTCGATATAACATTATCTTGTGTTATAGTAGGCGTCCTTGAGCTGCGCTTACGTTCATCTGTAACGTGATACTTATATTGGTTACGTAATCGGCTAGTCTGTAGGTTCTGCGGTGTTTCATAATCTTCGTCCTTGTGCGCTAACATGTAATTTACGAGTTCAAGTTCTCCATTACAATTGAAGTACTCTTTTGTTATGATACTGTTTACAGTGGCTGTAGTATCTGGGTCTTGTGAACCATCTGCTTTGGCTTTTATTCTTGCCGGTTGATCGACATTGTTTAATTGAGGGTATTGAATTTTAATGATTTGCTTACCTAGATGCATGACTTCATTTTTAAAATCTATTCTGGCTTCATTGTCCCTTAGGAATTGGATCCCAATGAGACCTGAATATAAAGGGTTAAAGTCGAAAAGGCAGAATTCTTGTGCCTTGTTCGAAATTGATTTAAGGGTGATATTTATGCGTTCTGAGTGCGTCGAAGTTCCGTGCGGGGTCCGAATAATGAATGGTTGTGTCCTTATTTTGTTTGCGTAATCTTGATGGGCTATTATTGGGTTTAATAAATTTTTCGACGATCCGCTGTCTATCAATAATTTTCCTCTAATTCCTTTAATTTCTATATATGGTAACCTATTTAAATCATTAATATTAAGTACATCGACTACGTGTCGTGTTGGGAGGTGCTCGCGATGGGAAAATTTCCGTGTTGGTTATCGTATTCGTCAGCAGGTGAATTTCCCTGGCTTGCCTCATAATTTGCGTAATTTGTATCGTTTGTTTCGTATTCTATGCTATTTGATTTGTAACCCCCGTTGGTTACGTTGTAATCGCTAAACTCTGTATTATGTAATGGGGCTGCTCGTCTTTGTGACAACCTCGTATTCGAGCTGTCTACTTCCATAGGCTCGTGATAGTTCCTATTGTTAATTATAGGGTTTTGTCCCTGTGGGTTATTAAAATTCTGTCGTCTAAAATTGTTTGAAAAATTAGTTCTATTCATAAATTGCGGATTTTGTCTATTTTGAAAATTCGTTTGATTATATTGCGGTCTATTTTGTTGCTGAGATGGTCTAAAATTAGGTTGAAAGTTTGTTGGGTTATGTTGTTGGTTATTGTGTTGTTGAAAAGGTCTGAAATTAGGTTAAAACGGTCGTTGAAACTGCACATTGTTAAACGGTGCGTTATTTTGTCTTGGAAAGAATTTTTGTCCGTCTGACCTATTCTGATTAAATTTTTTTTGTACTGTTTTGTCCCTATAATCGAAATTTTCTTCTGCGAATACAAACTTTAGGGCGTCTTCTATGCTTCCTGGTGACCTACTTCTAAGAGCTAGACCTAACGGGTTCCTAATTCCGCCTAAAAATGCTTTTAACGTTTGTTCCTGGTAAATGTTCATTTTTATTACTTTAACGCCTTCGTTCTGTTCGTTAGCTATTAGATTAGATATGAGTAATTGTTCGATATGCCTGCATCTGTTAGCGAATGCAAGGGCATCTTCCGCATTCCTTTGTTTCAAGGTGAATAGTTCTGCTAGTAGGCTACTAGAATCGCGCTGATCGCAAAAATTATCCACAATAGCGCTTCTCAAGTCGGTCCATGTGTTTATTATCTTAGTGTTAATTATAAGCCTCGCTGTTCCCGTTAGTTTTGTTTGAATGTAATTTAATAAGAAATGATTCATATATAAATTCTCGTTTGGCATATAAAATTGGTTCATTACGAGGTCGCATGACTTTAAAAAATTACCTACATTAGCTGGTTGCCCGTCAAATTCGGGAATAGCTTTTAAGAAAAATTCTTTGAACTGGTCCGTCATGTTGCTACTACTATTACTACTATTTGAATTAGTTACTGTTGCGATATTATCGCTTATACTTATCGATCTCAATCTGTACTCAATATTCCCTAAGCTTTGTGACTCGTCTTCTGAGTCTGACATATAATTATATCAATACACACACATACAATTGAAAAATATGGCAGGAAAATGTGAAATTGGATAGCAGTAAACAACTTACAATACTATGATGGTTTCTGCTCCCATTTGGCTGCTTGGCTATGACTTCTGCGTAACTTGGTTCTAATTGGTTATTGGGCGTCGATACGCTTAGAAATCGATATTCTTTCGGTTTCTTAACCAATACTAACGACTGCGCCACTTAACTTTAGCGTTAAGACAATTAACTTTTTTAAACAATTTATTATTACTTAAACACAATGATTACTTAATACAATAATGAGACAAAAAATATATATATATATATAAGTGATATTAAAATACTTGACACGCCATGTGCCAGACTAACTAGGAAACAAGCAATGAACGCTCCTATCTCGGTGCTTATCCTATTTATAGTCTTCCCCTCCAGGCGTGGCACTATTGTCTCTGGAGGTGACCTGGATCTGCTAATGCTGAATGTCACCGGAGATATTCCGTTCGCACTTGCTGGTTTTACGCCTGCATTCCTACAGGCGCCACTTCACTATTATGATGACACTGCGGTTTCTAAGGAGGCCAGGATACATTGTTGCACAATAGCCTGTTGTTGTGGCTCTATTTATCTCGCGAACGACAGCACCCTCCTCCACTCAAATATACAATATTCTAAGCCTCTTTAGCCCAATTAGATGAGGTTCGCATACTCATGGAGGGTTCTGTCTCTGTGGATATCCAAAAAATATTGGAGTGGGGAAGTAGAAATCTCGTACAATTCAACTCCATCAAATCTCAGTCCTGCCTTCTATCTCATAAGAGACACACCAGCCCTGGAACCATCACAATGAACAACAAAGTTATTCAAAGTAATGAGTCCATTTCACTTGTTGACATTTCCGTGGATCGAAATCTCAATTGGCACCAACATGTCACATCAATTGCAGAAGCGGCTGCTAAGAAATTAGGTTTGCTCTTCCGAGCTCGCAAATACTTTTCACCAGCTAATCTCTATACATTATATACTTCACAAATAAGGACAAACCTCGAATACTACTCCCACATCTGGGGTGCCGCTGCCGCGTCTCATCGGTGACCCTACCCTCACCCAAAGGCTGCCATCCCTTGCCCACCGACGTGCCGTTGGTGACCTCTCTGTCTCTCTCTCTCTCTCTCTCTCTCTCTCTCTCTCTCTCTCTCTCTCTCTCTCTCTCTCTCTCTCTCTCTCTCTCTCTCTCTTACAGATATCTGCACAGTCACTGCTCGGAGGAGCTTTCTTTCATAGTTTCATCTACCTGCTGCCCCCAACAGAT